>JAYESA010000016.1:120973211-121035711 GCA_036927795.1 Iris macrosiphon | reverse complement strand
AGAAGCCTAAGGATATAGTTTTTAAAGCCAAGATCGAGATGATAAACATAACATGTGCAGTCAAATACTTCAGAGAAGAGAACAAGTTCTGAAAGGGAAGGAGAATGGAGAGTGGTGGTTGAGAGTGGCCGAGAGAAAGCGATTAATAAGGTGATTGGCCGTAAGAAGAGCAAAGTTCTAAGAAGGGGGTTCTCACTTTACATTAAAAAATGTTGAAATGGATGAGTGGCGATTTAGCAATAGAATAAGAAATTGGTGCATTCTATTTGAAGTTGGTGTAGATGAGGATAAGAGGAGAGATTATTTGAGATGGTTTGGACATATGAAATGTAGACTGCAGTTAGGAAGTGCAGTAGGCGGTTAGGAAGTGTGGTAGGCTGATAGCCTATTAGTAAGGTGTAACTACAGCAAGGGGTAAACCTACAAGAATATGCACTGAAGTTGGTTAAAAAGATATGGCAATTGCTAATGCGAGGAGATAACTCTTAATAGAGATGAATGGAAAATAAGGATCCATGTGGAAGACCAAAAAATTGGAACAAAGGCTTCCTTGTTGCTACTCTCCCCGGCCTAGGCCTAAGACTGATTCTTGCACGCCAATCCTCTATTGTTACATTTACACATCTTTTCTTCATCCATTGCTCCTCCAGGTCTGGCTCTCAATTAACTCCTAGTACGTGAATATGTTGGTTCATTCTCCTTTTATATTGAAGGGCATAGGATTCGAATCTAGTTTTCCTGGTCCTTTTATCTTCAAGAGATAGCTCGGATCTTTTTTATTACATCAATCACCCTGGACCATAGTCGGGTCTACTTCTTTCCACGTCGATTGTTGATTAGTGCGTCTGATGTAACTTTTTCGATCCGTCACTCGAGGCGATCACCATTGCACGCTCCACTCGGACTGACCATTAGTACCACGATACTCTTGTATGGGTAGATCACTCCTCTGGATCCGCTCTCAACCAGTCGCTACCTGAATATTTTGGTTTAACCCCTACCCCTTTTAATATTTAAGCACATAATGCGTCCAAGGGGATTCGAACCTCCGACCTGGTTAATCGGGTCTTATTCCTTCAAGCCATGACCACTTATATATATATATATATATAAACAATTACCTTTCAAATTGAAGCCTAGGAAAAAAAACTCATACAGATACAACTATGCTTCTGCAACCAAAGAGGAACATGGAAGATACTTCTTAATATTAAAAAGAAAACATATGAAAGGTGATTTACTAGAATGAGTTCATTATCTCTCTGGCATGATAGAAATCCAAATAGCAACACTGGAGCACATAGTAATACTAGGACCAAATATGAAAGTGGAATGATCCTATAATGTGAGTTGTTAGCTTATTAAACTGGATTATTTTGCATTTTGAAGTTCATAAATATCCAAGAGATAATATAGAAAAAGGGTGAAGGTGGTTGGGCGTACCAAAAACATATGCCTCAAGAAATCCATCAAATATCATATGGAGTCACTGTAAGTTTGTAACTTGGTTCCATGGCTTCAAAAATATTTATTAGGACACAGAAGCAATGAAAGACAGTCCTCTTATTTCGGTCCCTCTTGAGACAAACGGTTGTTCACATGATTGCTCCATTCCAATCACTTTAAGGAGGACAATAGCTTATATAAAGAATGTTTGGTTATACATTTTCTATATTTTCATATAAAATGATTAAAAAGGAATATCTGAAATTGTTGTCAATTAGCTTTATAAACTTTAGGTTTTAGTTAGCGTTATACTTTATAAATGGCTCAAGATGCAAAGTTTGAAGAGGTCAATTTTATAGATATCGGTAATATCTGCTGATATATCGGTTTGAGGTCTAAACCGACATATATTGGACATACATCTTGTATATAAAGTTTTGAGAAAAATGGGCCGATCGGTACTCCCGATGTATTAAAATATCATATATTAGAGGTGAGGGTGAATAAGCATTTTCAAGTTGGGTCGGGTTGGATTATATGCTACCCGGTAACAAACTTAAAGATAAGAAGACCTCTCTCTCGAGTTGCGACCGCGAGACTACCCCTCTCTCTCTCTCTCTCTCTCTCTCTCTCTCTCTCTCTCTCTCTCTCTCTCTCTCTCTCTCTCGTAAGTTTATTAATACAGTATTATTACTATTAGTAGTTTATTATTTGTACTTGTAATTTTACAATTTACCATGTTATGATGTTATGTTGGAATTTTTTTTGTTAGTTACTTACTTAGTTTTAGCCTTTTAGGGCACTATGAGCATTTAGTACATCTAGAAATTTGAATTTGATAGGACATTTAGTATATATAATATATTATATATTTATTGGTATTTGATATTTCAATATATCTCCGACATCCGTTATCTCAAAACTCAAACCGATATGAACCCAATATTCGATATCTCGAACATTAGTAGAGGTTATTGCATAATGAAATTAAGCAGGAAAAGGATGAGATGATAATACTAGGACAACTTTAAGTGTCCTGAGTTTTATCTGTCTGCATAATCCAATTAATACTTATTACAGTCATAAATTGCTAATAGCCTAATAATATCAGAACTTTTCACTATCAAAAACCATAATATACTCTTATCATTTTCATTAAAAGAAAAAAACATCAACAGGGAAAAAGGATTTGAGGGTTGTATACCTCACAGCTAATGAACCTGAGCAACGTGTAGCACACATGCCTCCGATAGTTGCACCAGGTCCTAAATTGGAAAGTATTGCAATTCATTAGATATGATACAGAATCAAAATCATCTTGTGCAGCAATTGGGTTCTGGACAACAGAATGTGGCTTAAAGAATGATCACACTGTAGGGGCTATTGGGTTGCAGACAACACATTGTGACTAAAAGAACAATCATCAGTTAGGTGAAAACATACTTCATTAACCATAGAACTCCCATGTTTCATGATAACCAACTAGATAATAAACCCGATTGTAGGCTTGTATAATCCCTAAAATTATGTTAAGTGGGTTATGGATGACAGTGCAATTGAAATACTTATCACACAGTCAGGGCCACAGGCATCTGGACAAAAATTGCAATCGAAAGAGTAATCACAGTTAGGGTAAGATACATTTCATCACCCATAAAATTCTCAGGTTTCATGACAACCAACTCAACAAAATATATGCTACTGCAGATTATGCATCCCTCAAAAAGAAATATAAGCAATGTTTGACTTAAGAAGCATGTTCGTTGCTCAAGGACACCTCAGGGTATAATTAACTCACTTCTTTAGAATGAGCAGATTATTCGCTCAAGAACTCACCATAAAGTGACAAAATAAACATTCTGAAGGGTCAAACACTGAAAATAGTTTATCACTTTATGACAAATGAGGCATTTGATATATGTTACACAACAAATTTAAGTAGAATCCGTAGAAATTATTGACTATTTCAATAGCACTTACAAGAAAGTGCTTTGATCTTTCTAAGTGACAAACCATGTGACAGACTTACAAGAAACATTCACTGATATCAGGCAGCCATGATTCCTCGTAACTAATTGACTAATTAAAGAAGGGACATAACAGAAAAAGAGAGAAAAAAAAAAAAGCGGTGAAAGGTTCAGATATTGTTGTTAGAGAGAATGCACTAAAAAAAGGTATATCTTAAGGACTTCATAATTCTAAAAAAAACTAAAAGTTTGTGATCCAGACCAAAAAAAAAGTAATATTCAAGGTGTGTCTCTGTTTTGGAAGTGATATAAGGAACCAGACTGACAGTGTATAGTGAAATCCTCTTCTGCAAAAACTTATATTATAAAGAAATATGATTCCGTATACTACGATACTATGATACACAATTCATTAGGGAAATGGGCTCAGAGATATTGCATGCATCCAATTAATACTCTTAGTTATTAGATCAAAATCATATTGTCAATACTCTTGTATGACCACTTCTTTTCAACTTTGTGTCAAGTATAAAACAGTACTAGCAATGCTATACAGACTTTGTTTGGAAAAAAAAAATCCAAAACTGTAATAGAAGTGACACGGAGATACGGACAAGAAAACCCAGCACAAAGCAGAACTTAAAAGGAAAGGGTCTGGCAGCTAGTATATTAGGGACAGATTTGAACCAAATAGGGATAGCATATCCACGTCGTTTTAAAATGGTTGTAGGCCTGGAAAATGAAGAAGAGAGATAATGGGTAACCCTAAACATGGAGAGAAAGACAGCTCTTTGTTGACACCAGTCATTACCTTCAAGTTGGGAATTTATTCTTATTTATAATGGAGTACAAGTAAAATGACAAGAATACCCCCAAAACCCTAACCAAATAACCCAAACAAATAACTATTGCAGCCCAAGTTATAAGATTGTATCCCAATTCCAAACCCCAGAAATCTCGTTAATCGGTAGTTAATTTAGTGTCGCATATTTCCACCAAGGAAAATTGACATTGTACAAAACAAATCAGGTTTATTTAGTTTCTTAAGGCTTACTAGTTAACCACTTTTGTATTTCTCACTTTTGTAAGTTTATATATATTGCAAGGCCTACAGCCATAAAGATAATCTAGTCTCTCTTTTTTGTACACGGTACCAGAGCATGCGGGGGATGTTGTTGACGATGACCCTTGCTCTTGAAAAAATAAGATCCCAACCCTGGAAGCATAAGAAATCTTAACTCTTTCCTTCTCCAATGAAATCCCTAACCCTAACCTAATTCCGTCATCTCCTTCCTCCAGCGTAACCTTAGCCCTAATTTCTCTCTCTCTCATTTTAGAGAGTAGCAGCCCATTCCTCTCCCTAGCCCTCTCATCACTCTTCCTCAATTTTCTTTGGAAGCAGCAGCAACCCCAAATCCTCCAACCTCCACTTCACTCTCCTCACCTTCCTCTACTTTTCTTCCTCAGTTCCAGTTGGGAGCCACGTGGACAAACGCGAATCCTATTCTCCCAAGCACCACTTGGTTTAATTCCAATATGTGCACAAATCTGGTTTGTGAATAGATCTGATCTGCAACCCTATTTCCTTGACAACCTCTACATAGTATCTTATCTGCAATGTCAACTGGAGTAGACGCACCATCTTCAGCGATGGTTGTGGAACTCATTCTAGATCTTGAAATGGTTCTAGATCTCAAAATTGAATTTCTCCTCCTGATCTTGACATCGTAAGCGACGAGGACGAGTCCTACGATCACTACTCTCCTTCTCCGGCTACGATACCAGGTTTGACGATGCATGTTCCAGTGACGAACGCACCTCTACTCTTCGATTTATGTTGTGTCCAAACCTCAAGGGCAAGTGATCCAGCGGCGAGTCTGCTCCTCGACCACATTTATGGACCATTGTGCACCTTCTTCTCCGGTGTTGTTCAATGCTTCTTTCTGGCAATCATGTCCAGTTCCCTTTTGTGGACATCGTGTCCAGTGTCTAGCAGTGTCCTGCTTTTGCTCTATGGACTCGGCACTGATCAATGGGATCGTGTCCAGTCTTTTCTCTATGGACATAGTATTTGTTTGGTGGTGACCATGTCTAGTGCAGTGGGATCGTGTCCAGTCTTTTCTTTGTGGGCACGATAGCTGCTTGGAGGTGATCGCCTCCGGTGCTTCTTCTGGTAGTTCTTATTCTCTGGAGTCCATTGAGCACTCATGTGTCCAAGACACTCATGGTATCGATTCGTGGCGTCGATCTATATTCTCGTCGTGTCCGTATCCAACACTCGCGTGTCAGTGTCTAGTGCCCATCCGGACCCCATTGTCTCCTCCGGCATACTCGTATTTGTGTCCAATTCCTCTATGGGTCTCGTTATCTCATGTTTCCACAAAATTGATCGCAGCTCTCACTTTGTTTGGCATAACTCTTCCTTTGATAAGTTTATTCCAAGATGACACTCATTACATGTCCAACTTGAGGGTGATTATTGAACTCCATCAATCTCATCTCTCGGGATCGCTATCATTTGCACCTACTCTTGTTGAGGGTCCTTGGGACGGGGTAACTCTCTTGGTCGAGCATCTTCATGCATTGTCTCTTATCGAGGTTCCTCGCACCATGACAATTCCCTTGGTCAAGCATCTTCATACGCCGGATCTCGTCGAGCATCCTCGTGTGACGACAACTCTTTTGGTCGAGCATATTCATTTGATGGTTCTTATCAAACATCCTTGGGTTTTGAAAACTCTTTTGGCCAAGAATCCTCATGTGTCAACATCTCTCTTGGTCAAACGTCCCTATGCGTCAACAACTCAGATCCTCTCTTGTAATGTCCCGCTCCGAACGGAGGTATTGTGTTGGTTGGTTGGCTTGAATAGGCTGGTCAGATTCAATCTGTCCGGTAAATCGTAGGATTTAAAGGATGATGCATACTTGCTTAATTGTGTCGGATTGGATGGCTTATTGAACAATGTTCAATTGTATGATTTTACTAATTAAGAAGATCGTGCATCACATCAAATCATATTTATGAGGAATCGTTCGGTATTTGCATGATCGGTACCAAAAGGCAATTCATTAAATAGTGAGTGGTGTTAGTTCTTTCCTTTATTTTTACGTTTTATAAAAGAACTCTTTTGTTTCCTATAAAAAATAATCGATAATACTTGAATAAAAGATAAAGATGAAAGAAAAAGCAAATTACTGATATGGTTGTTATTGCTTGAGATGTTGGATTTGTAACTGTACGTATTTATGCACGTGGAAGAGACATTAGGCCCTTGAATGGATGTTTGCAGTGATGATGTATTTGGAACTTCCATGAAAAAGTGTTATGGAAATGGTTTGGTACCATTGAATCGTGAGTAATGTTTTGGGACCAATGGGTAACCAAGTTATAATAACCCAAAACTGGAGAGAGTTACAAATCATGGGACTCGAGAAATGAGAAATGAGAAATGTTATGAATATCACATTGCATTCATATACTATTAGATTTGTATTACCATGCATATTATATTTTTGTAGCTAGAGCATACGTATTTGCATAGTTATGGACAATTTGTGCATAAGGTTTGGTTCCTCGAACGGTACCCGGAACACCAGGACCATTCGACCTTGAAGGAAATGAGGAAAGTACATTATCCTCAGCTTGAAAATGGGCACAGGTGCCTTCTTTGGGAGAAAATAAGAGTACGGGTCATTGCTTCGTGAGAAAAGTACACGGGTATAATAGTCCACCAGTAAGACTGGTTACCTATACTGGAGACCCGTAATAGTATAGATAGTCCAAAATATTGTATCACCAACAAGGTAGTCAAAGGCGCACTCGAGGCGCAAAAGGTCTATATCGTCCGAGGCGTATTTAAGACGCACCCCCGAATGAAGCGAGACACAAATATAAAAATTAATAAAAGTATACATTAATAAATAAATAAATTAGTAATGTAAAAAATAAAACCAAATAACATATTAAAACCAACAAAAAAATGTTAAAACATAACCAAGTGAACTAACAGAGCACCAGTAGCAGTCAACATAACAAGAGTTTGTATTATCCCTATCACGCTTTTAGTAAAATTTAGTTTTTCCAGTTCAAATGTAACAAACTACTTGTATAAGATAAGGATTATCTCCATGCCTCAAAGTTTTTTATATAAATAAAAATATCATAAGGTGCGCCTAGACCTATGTTGTACTGGACGCTAGACGAGTACAACATGTAGCAGTCCCAAGAGCAGGTAGCAGTAGCAGGTAGTAGCAGCATGTAGCAGCAGGCAGCAGGAGCGCTTATATAATATATATAATGTAATGTGTAGTATGGAAATACCTATCGGGTGAGTGAACCGATGCAGCGCCACTTCGTTTTTTTCGTTTGCTTAGGTATTTAGGCGTAGCAGCTATCGGGTCGGGTACTGCAGAAAAGCCCAGAACTTCATCCGCCTAGGCGCGCCTGGAGAATCCCCGGGTCACCTCTTGGCGCCCGCCTAGGCGCCCGTCGACTAACACGGGCTGATTTCATGCGGGTCAAGATGACTCTCCCCTTACCTGGACGTCTAGGCCGCCTAGGCGTCACCCATGACAACATAGGCCTAGACACGCCTTTTCTTGGTTGTGCCTTGCAGAAAGGCGCACCTAAGGCGCGCCTTTGGTGAGCCTGGGGAAAGTGCCTTACCTAATGAGGTGCGAGGCGCAGCTACTGCGCCTTTCTGCGAGGCGCATCCGAGGCGAGCCTTTGACTACCATGATCACCAATGATTGTCATGTAGCTAGGCTTAATATTAATAACAACTTTTCTGCAGGCTTAACCAATTTGATACAGAAACGATCTTGTGACGCTTATATTATGATATATAATCCGTGTTTGATAGGGATGGACAAGTCGGATATGGATAAGATATCACTGTACAAGTGATAAGTTTTATATTATATCTTACAATATTGATTATGAATTGTTAATAAACATAGTCCTAAGTAGAAAGATCACAATTATAAAAATGTATGCTTCACACGAATACTATGTTGGTTTAAGTGAGTTGGGTTGATACCGCTCACCAGTACATTCGCTAATGTGCTGACCCCCTCCTCCATATGTGCGGGAGAGTCGCTTGGATAGTTTCTGAGGAGTCAGAGCGATCGTTTGGCGAAATAGAACTTCTCTTGGAAGATGTATTATTTTGTTTATAAAGAGCATCATGTATAGAACATTGTAAATCTTTTGTATACGTAAGTTGTTAGCCAAATTGACATTATTTTAATTGGTCATTGGGAGCCTTGTATTCCGTTGCAATTATCAATAAAGAGATTTTGTTTCATATATTATGTTGTGACTTCAATTATATGTTTATTTTGCTACGATAACCTTGTTTTGAGATCATCAACTATGCACATCCATGTCTTGCACAAATACAATTTAGACTTGTACAGCATCACGTTCAGTGGTGACTTTTAGGTTCTGGGGAACCGGGCAATGATGTCTCTCGCTTGTCCACATGGATGCAACTCTATTTTTGCTGCTACAATGATTACTCTTTACCTTTTTCTGGGATGCTCTTTCATATTCTCTCCAAGATGGCCATGTTTCACATATTCCAGCTTGTGGAGTATAAAAAATAAATTAGACATGTTTCATTTTTTGATGGCAAAGCTTACTAGCTAGCTACTTTAGTCTTTATCACTTTTGTAAGTTATATATATTGTAAGGCCTAGAGCCAAAATGAAACATCTCATTTAGTAGCAATATAGTCTTTATTTTCTACGGACATTAGAATGGAGAACCTTACTACTAATTGTTTAGTCATGAGCATAGTTCTTAGTATTTGCCGAGACTGATATCTACTGATATCTATCGGTCATATCGTATCAGTTTTGACATGTCTCAATCCGATAGGACACCACCCACTACCACTCGCTACCGATACCGGCCAATACCGATGTTGAGGGTATCTTTTACAGTCAATTCAACGGAGAAAATTGACCGAAAGAGGAAAGTATATAAAATAGTTTCAGCGCAATAATTCAGTTGTGCAAAGATCGACAATGTTACAATATGTCGATCATTGTAACCATTACCATTGGTTAAATTAAATATCTATAAATTCATAATGTTCATCATATTAATATTATTCCTTTCAAAATTATATATTGTGGTTATATAACGTTAAATATTATTCCAGTCTAACGAAAAACAACATATAATATATAAAACTATGTTTATATATGATTTAACTATTTTTCTAGAGTTTAAAATATTTTTTATCATCCTTTTATCATTTCGAAACGAAGAACCAGATACTCTGATCGAAACCACCTAAATTGTCGATAATGATACTCATAGAGAGGGTCTAAAACCGATTCCGATACTGCAAACCTCAGTCATAGAGGAGATTATATTCAAAGGGCCCATACACATGAACATTCAACCTTGGAACGAAACATATTTAATGATATAATTATATGTTATCAGTTATCTAGCCAATTGGTGATAGGAACTCACATCTTAACCACAAACAAATGAAAGAATTAGAAGGTTTTGTTAACCACTGGAGGTAGCAGAGCTTATCCTTAAATTTAGGATTGAATACATAAATTGCTCGAAGGCATTCAGTCCTACTGCTCAATTTATGAACACATTTACGATGAACTACCACACCCTCCACATTTGTTAATTAACTTTCATAAGTTTATGTTCTGGTGTTTAATGGCCTGACTCTTCTCATATACCCATGTTGGATTGAGCATGGGCATCCCATTATATATGTCCAACCCAGACAAGAATGCATTACTGTAGCCATTCATATCCAAAGCTCAACCAACAACTTAGGATTGATTCAGGTATGCCACATAGGAAAACTATGCAAATCATAGGCTGTGATCATATCTTATCATGATAGTAAAACTTTGTCCATATCAATGAGAAACATAATAATCAAATGTCCAAGGGAGATATGAAGCCCAAAGCTGTGGCCATCTTTGTGCAAACGATCATAAAGGTATTTTGTTCTATGAATTGATGTCCATAAAGTCCTAATCAGTGAAATCAAACAACATAAAAAGAATCTGCACCCATGAAGAAGTCAACATCAGGAATTGTGATAAGAGAGTAATTTGGCAATAGTGATGGTTGTTGCTAATATGTCCAGAGAACTTGCCATGTCTATATGTATGTGCAGAGAAATGCCAAAGAAAGAGTGGGAAATTCAATTTTTAACGTATGGGCCAACATGAATGTTGCCTTTAAGATCATAGCCATTTATCTACTCAAGAAAAAAAATGTTTCTATTTATGCAATATAAAGCACAGCATAGGCTTCATATTCGGGGGGCTAATTTGCACTACATCAATCTGATATGAACTATCCAATTTTGGCACTTAAATATTCCATACGCCTTTTGGCAAAAAGTTGATACCTTAAACATTTTACTTTCACTTTAATACCCTGAACTATCACCGCTTTTTACAATTAGTTGTAACAGTAAGTACAAAGACCATAATGCCCTAACCCCAACCTTAATAATTATTGTGTTCAAACTTTAGCCAAAAAGCTATATAAAAATAATCATCTTCCTAGTTAACTAATCGTAACCCTAGTCCCCTCCCCAACCACCACCACAGCTCTCCACTCTCCCACCACGACTCCTCCCCCACCCCCCACCCATCCCCCACCCCCAACCCTCTTCCCCGTGACCGTAAGGCCCCTGGCTGTTCCAAAATAGCAGCAGGTAGTGCTGCCATTTCCAAGCAGCTGGATCCCAGGGCCGCAGGAGGGGGAATTGGGAGCAGCGAAAGAGGGAGGCAGCGACGAGGGGCGGCGGGGGAGGTTGGGGAGGGGACTAGAGGTAGGATTAGTTAATTAGGGAGGTGTTTCTTTTAAAAAGTTTTAAATTGTTTCAATTGATTTTTTTTTTTTTTTGAAACAATGTTAAAATTATTTAGGGGCGTAAAGTATTAAATCGAGCTTACAAGTGATCAGTAAGTGACGGCTAGTTAACAGAGGGATAACTAGCCAAAACTTATAAAGTTCAAGGTATTAACTTGCTAAAAAGATAGTTCAAGCTAATAAACTGCGAAATTTCGATAGTTCGGGATATTAAGTGCAAATTAGTTACTTGTGGAGGCAACTTAGTACTACAAGGCTATATAAAATCCAAGAAAAAGGAGAAAGAAGGTGCAGGAAAAAACTTAATAACATATACCATACTATAAAAAAATACCACACTTGATTTTTCGTATTCAAGAAAACAATTATGCCTGCCAAACATACTAAATATCTTGATGTTGAGTTGGAAGAACTGGAAAGCCAAATACAGTACAAGAAAAAGGATAAAATGTGCAGAAAACATATAACATACATCCTAAAAGATACCACACTTGGTTTTCTTATATGGGAAAACAATTAAGCAGTTTTCCGCCAAACATACTAAATATCTTGATGTTGTGTTGGATGTATTAGAAGGCCAAATGCAGTCAAAGAAGGAAAAGAAAAAAAAGAGAATAAAAATCATAAAACATATATCGAACTCTAAAAGGTTTCACAAGTGACTGCACTTAGAAATAACTAAAAGTATTAAAAAATGAATTATATAATATAGACTATGTTCACATGCCTGGATCAAGAGGAAAGAAAAGACCATAAGGCTTCAGATACTCATTGAGTTCCATCCATCCGATCCCAGGCTCAACAACCACATCCATGTCCTCAACATGCAAGGACTTAATATTCTGTAATTTTAAAAAACAAGATATAGAAGAAAAGACGAGGAGAACAAAACACTAATCCAAAAAAAAGTGATATGCATCCAGATAGTTGATTTAAACATTTTAGTCTACAACAATTTGAATATAGCCCTACCGTATGAGAAGGGATCGAGGTTGGCTGCAGTATTATATTATTTAATTCCATAATAAGGTTTAGTACTCTCCAAGAAAATCATATCATAAATCTCTTTTATAAGGTTAGCATCAAACTCGAGAACATTTGTTGCTAGAACAAGATCACATTAGATAATCGGTAAAAGACTCCACTTTGCGCACAATTCAATTCCATTCATGAAAAAAAATAACACATCATGCCTCTAACTTCACAACTAGTTTCCCCCTTCATACTTCTCATACGACCTACAGACTGGCTTCCACATAATCCCAAAGACCTGACATCACTAGACTCAACATGCTATTAGCTTTCATTTGTCAACCTTATTATCTTATGGACTGGTACAGCATACATATTGCAGGATGTTAGCCACTATCGTTGCACTCTAAGTTGCTATAAGTGAGTTTTATTCATATCATTAACTGTATGTACAATGCTAATAAAAGTCAACCTTGTAATAGTCTGGCCTAGTGCATTAGCAGCATTACACATTGCAGGATGTTAGTCAATATACTGTTGCAAATTAAATTGCTATAAGCAGGTGTTCACATTGTTACTTGTTAGCAACTGTTGTGTCATGAGAATTACAAATTAATACTTTCATAACTGCTATGTTTCTCAATGAAACCACAGCACAGGACAGAAATGCCCCCACCCCCCAACCCCCACCCCACCCAAAGAAAACTCCTTGGCAAGATGTGGCACATTCTATAGCTCAAAACTGGATTTTGAGTCAACAGCTTATCAGCAACATTGATTTCAGATAATCCCCAACATATACAAGAGAGGAATACTAAGCTTGTGCATCTACTGATGCAATGTTAATATTGTAGATACCTGATTAACATAAGCAAATCAACATCATCCTTTGATATGTCCAGTAGTCATTACTGTCTATATCACAGACATGTTCTCATTGCCAGACCTCATCTAATCATGGACATTTTCCAAATAAAAATGTACTTGATGGCCCCCAGTTTTAAGATGTCGGAGAGTAGACCAAAAATAATGAACATATGTACTTAATCATCTTTTAACAACTAAAGCTAGGGCCTTTTACTCTTTATAGATCTAACCTCAAATAGTTGATGTATTAAAGGAAAGCAAATGAAATGTCGAAAATTACGGTACTTCTCAAGATCGGGAGCTCCGAATTATTTGTCTCTTCTTTTTTATATATGAGTTTGTGTTGAGAGTATTAGTAGGTGTTTAGTCCCACATCTAGTAGAATAGTAGAGAGAGGGTTTAGCCTCTCCTATATATATGTAGTCCCACCGATCAATAAAATTAAACCAAGTATTAAATCAAGTTTCTATTTGGTATCAGATCCAAATTCCCCCACCCTTCTCCAAACCCTAACCCTAACCCTCTCACAGCAGCCCTCCCTTCTCTCCCCGCCGGCCCCGGCGACCGCCTGGCCACTCGCCGCAGCGCCGCCGGCCTACCCCGCCGCCAGCAGCCCTCGCCGACCCCTGCAACCGCCTAGCCACGCGCCGCAGCGCCGCCGGCCTGCCCCGCCGCCGCCGCTACTGCTGCTGTTGTTGCGACTGCTGTTGTTGCCGCTGCGATTCCGGCGTCCCCCGACCCCGACGATCTTCTTTTTCGTCTTCTCTCCTGCAAGTTGTAACTCGGTTTTGTCCATATGCAACTGCGATTGCACGGAAGACCGAAAATTTTAATTTTCTAATTATTGTTTTGTAGCAGTAAGTTGTAATCAGAATATTAATTATATAGTTGCTTGCTGGATCAAGATATATCAGTGAGAAACTCTTGTGTGAACTCCTAATCTCGACTACAACTGTCGGTTCCTCCTTCTCGTCATGCCATGCGACCTCGGATCGAAGCCGTGAACGGGACATAAGCAGCAACTCTCAGGGACACCGCTGCCGCTGAAGGAGGAACAATAGACGTGGAGAAGACAGCGATCAAAGGTGAAGACAATCTAGATCTGCCACCGTCTTGCAGATCTTACGGATGGAAGAGAACAAGAAGAAGACGATGGAGACGATCTACGGCAAGCTGACGGCCCAAGAGATGAAGACTTTGGTGGACAATCTCTTCTCCAAGAGGCTGACCGAGACTAGCTCCTGTAGTGCACACGCAGATATGGATCCTTCACCATATAAAATGAGGAAGTGGTGAAGAGATCATACCATCCGAATCAGAGGGATCCGCATCCGAATCAGAGAACGGGAGGTGCATCTTCAAGAGTTGGGACATAGTTAGGCGAGGGACATGACACAGTAGGGACAATAGGCACAGTAATAGGAACAGTAGTGGACTGATGCTTTCTTCTTCTGTAGACTTGGAGCTCTGTAGTTTGTTCTGTAGTCTGTTCCTCCCCCTGCACTGAAGCATCACTTTCTTCCTCCTGATTGTCACCACTTTCTTCCTCCTGATTATGTGCATCCTTATCACTTTCCTCACCCTCGCTATCTCCCCCTTGTTCCCTTGGACTAGCTTCCATCATTGGACATGGAACTGACCCGACAATCACGCTTGGGCCCATCTCCCCTTCACTCCTAACATCTCTTGTGTTAGGTGTGTCACCAAATACGGAGCCTTCACCTGAACCATTGTGGTAGTATGGTTCCATCTCTCTGAATGTAACGTCCATGCTTACAAAGAGCTTTCGCTCCACCGGACTCCAACAAGTGTATCCCTTTTGAGTCCCTAAGTAGCCAACAAAGATGCACTTCATTGTCCGAGGGTCTGTTATCTTTCACAAAACATACACATCCAAATACCGTTAGGGGAACAATGTACTTATTCTCTCCTGTAAGCATCTCAAACGGTGTCTTCCATCCTAACCCCTGAAAGGGCATCATGTTGATGAGATATGCAGCTGTCAACACGGCATGCCCCCACAAGTGTTTAGGAACATTCATGGCAAACATCATTGACCGTGCTGCTTCCAACATGTGCATGTTCTTCCGCTCTGTCACGACATTTTGTGCTAGTGTATAGGCACACGAAGTCAGATGTATCACATGGGCTGATAAGTACTCTTCAATAACCTTATTGGTGTATTCTGCCCCATTGTCAGATCTCAAAATCTTCACTTTAGTATTGTACTGTGTTGTAACCCTGCGATAAAAAATTTGAAAGCATGCAAAAGCATCACTCTTATTCTTCATTAGGTATACCCAGGTGACACGAGTGTAGCAGTCAATAAAGGTGACAAACCATTTAAAACCATTAACTCCAGTTGCAGGACAAGATCCTCACACATCAGTGTATCATATCAAAAACAGCTAAACTTCTATTTCCAGAACTCACATAAGAGCTTTTGGTATGTTTTCCAAGCTCACAAGCATCACAAACCAACTTTTGTTTATTAGTCTTTTGATACATAGATGGATACATCAGACTCAGTAGACTGAATGAAGAGTGTCCCATGTGCTGATGTTGAAGTAATAATTCTGCTTTCACTGTTCTTCGCGGCTCCTCCGGTTGTGCTTCCACCAGTGACGCTAGTGCTGCGTCCAGCCCACCCATGTCCAAGTATCATAGCCCCTTATGCCAAGTGTCAGTCCTCAACCGTCTTCCCGTTCCCTTCTCCTGAAAAATCATCTTAGGAATGTCAAAGGAAAGAACACAATTAAGTTGAAGAACAATGGCACTAATAGACAATAGATTAACGGGAAAAGATGAAGCATACAAGACATCAGTAAGGGTTATGGAAGAGGTGCATTCAACTGTGACACACCTAATACAGGAGGTGTTAGGAGTGAGGGGGAGATGGGCCCAAGCATGATTGTCGGGTCAGTTTCATGTCTAATGATGGAAGTTGGTCCAAGAGAACAAGGAGAAGATAGCGAGGGTGAAGAAAGTGATGAGGATGCACATAATCAGGAGGAAGAAAGTGGTGACAATCAGGAGAAAAAAAGTGATGCTCCAGTGCAGGGGGGAACAGACTACAGAACAATCTACAGAGCTCCAAGTCTACAGAAGGAAAAGCAGCAGTCCACTACTATGCCTATTGCCCCTATTGTGCCATGTCCCTCGCCTAACCCTGTCCCAACTCTTGAAGATGCACCTCCCGCACCGGATCCCTCTGATTCGGATGTTGATCCCTCTGATTCGGATGATATGATCTCTTTACCACTTCCTCATATTTCCTTAAGGAGATCTTCTCGCAGTAATACGGAAGCCCATAATCATTATGGTTATGAACATGACATTGCCAATTTCTTATCCTACTCTAATATATCCCTACCTATCGAGCATTCATTGCATCGTTAGACACCACCTCTTTGCCTAAGTGTAGGCAGGAAGCGAAGGGAGATCCAAGGTGGAGAGCTACAATGTTGGAGGAACTTGGGACACTGGAAAGAAATGGGACATGGGAGCTTGTTCTGTTGCCTAAAGGAAAGAGAGCAATTGGATGCAAATGGATCTTTACAGTAAAAGAGACGTCAGAAGGAAATGTGGAGCGGTACAAGGCAAGGTTGGTTGCAAAGGGATTCACTCAATCCTATGGCATCAACTATGATGAGACATTTGCTCCAGTGGCAAAGATGAGCATTGTGAGAACCCTGGTCTCCCTTGCAGGAAACCATCGGTGGCACCTGTATCAATTGGATGTAAAAAACACTTTTCTTCATAGGGACTTACAAGATGAAGTATACATGGAGATCCCTCCGGGTTTTGCACGAAGCAGTCGACGGAAAAGGTGTGCAAGCTAAAGAAATCACTGTATGGGCTCAAACAATCTCCTCGAGCCTAGTTTGATAGATTCAGGAAGACTGTCACAGGCATGGGGTACCGCCAGACCAATGCAGATCATACGATTTTCTTCCAGCATGCAAAAGGCCACATCACCATACTTGCAGTGTATGTGGATGATATAATGATCACAGGTAATAATGAGGAGGAGATCACCCAGCTGAAGTCAAAACTCGCCAAGGTGTTTGAACTGAAGGACAAGGAAATGATGAGGTTTTTTCTCGGGATCGAGGTGGCTCGAGGAAGAGATGGGATTGTCCTCTCTCAGAAGAAGTATGTACTAGACCTGCTCACAGAGACTGGTATGCTGGGATGTCGATCGGCAGTCACTCCAATCGATCAGAAAGATAAGTTGGGTGCAGAGACAGGAGAGCATGTTGATCGTGAGAGATATCAGAGACATGTAGGCAGATTGATTTGTCACGCCCCGATTCCGTGGAATCGATAGTCGTCCCCCGGACGTGACGTCGTGCATGCCTAGGTTGCGCACGCACAAGGCTAAGGTAATTTAGATAACGAGCACATATTCAGAGTACGCAGATAATTGAAACACAATAACATGGAAAAATTCTCTTTATTGATAATGAACATCATTTACAAACTCTTGAACGAGTCGGATAATTGCCGCATGGGCTTACAAAAGTGGACACAAAATGAGATAGTCGTCATGTACATTACATCATTTTACTTAAGCTTCAAAAGAAGAGACCTCCAGGCGGAGCTATAGCCTTTCCACGGAACTGCATGAGTTAAGTGTTCGAGCTCCTGGAACTTCAAAATGCTTCTACTAAGGCACGATCAGGACGTGCCGGCTGGTGGACTGGAATGGGAAGTAGCTTCAGCTCCTCGCAGGATCTCCTTGGTGCGGGAAACCTGTTTCAACGAGATTCAGTACATCGAAATGCACTGGTGAAGGCGAGCTAACCCAACTATACTAATCAATACGTTGTTTATATGAAGCATGCAAGTTATTTGTGGTCTTTCTATCTTGCCTTAATTCATTTTACAAGCAAGCATTGATATGAAAATTTACTGAATAAACTTGCCACCGATCGGTGACTTTTACCTGCACGTCTAAACCATCTGCACAATACTTACCATGTCCTTCCCTGCCACGAAGATACAAGTTAGCTTACACAGGTTAAATATACGAGGGGGATCACTGGCATGAAGTCATAAGGGACGAGTTATAGTCTATGAACGAGGATGGTATGTAACAAAAGCACGTGTGGCGCTACACGCCATACCGTCCAGCATAAGAGACTAAACAAGAGTTCCGTCCCCAGCGACCGTCCGCAGGAACTAAGACCTTGTGCACAAGTTGTCCGTGATCAAGCGGCGTCTATACTAAGTTATGAATTCATGCAATTTAAGACAACACGAGCACAAGACAAGTAGCAGGACATGATTCATTTTGCATAGTCTTCCTGATCAGTTTATTGCATAACAAGGTATCTTCTAGACATAGCACAATTTATAGAAGTATACATTCTAACTAAAATTGAAGCATAGGAAGAACATTCTAAACGAACTAGCATGCAATAAGGTAACCGTTCACAAGTTGATTGACAAGCATAAAATGAACCAAGTCTATTCCTTTTTATCTTGACATCTTTTAGTTATTTGGGTATCGTTTGATCGGGGCAAGCAAGAAGGATAAGAATTGGTGCTGAGACAACTCTGCATAAGGACACATCCTAAACCCTTTCCTGAGGCGTCGCTATATATCTTAAAGTCATCGGGTCCGTCCGGAAGGATAAGAATTGGTGCTGAGACAAGTCGCTGCTTTAACTCCATAAATGAAACTTCACAGTCGTCCGTCCACGCGAACGTTACTCCCTTTCGAGTGAGATGAGTCAGAGGCGAGGCGATCCTCGCAAAATCTTTAATAAATCTCCTGTAGTAGCCTGCTAGACCAAGGAAACTCCGAATATCGCTAGCTGACTCGGGCCTTCTCTACTTCACGATGGCTTCTATTTTCTTTGGGTCAACTGAGATGCCCTCTGCAGAAATAATGTGCCCGAGGAAGGATATGTTGTCCAACCAGAACTCGCATTTACTTAGCTTCGCGTACAACTTATTGTCTCGAAGAGTTTGAAGCACCATCCGCAGGTGTCCTGCGTGTTCATTCTTATTCTTCGAGTACACTAAGATGTCTATAAATACCACCACGAACTTGTCGAGGAATGGTCGGAACACACGATTCATCAAATCCATGAAGGCGGCAGGAGCATTCATTAGTCCAAACGGCATAACAGAAAACTCATAATGGCCATAGCGGGTTCGGAATGCTGACTTCGGCATGTCCTCTGGCTTAATCTTCAATTGGTGGTAGCCAGAGCGAAGATCGATTTTCGATAACACCGATGCTCCTTGCAACTGATCAAAGAGGTCGTCTATCCTGGGCAGGGGATACTTGTTTCGGATAGTGACCTTGTTTAGCTCCCTATAGTCGATGCAGAGTCGCAACGTTTCGTCATTCTTTTTTACGAAGAGCACAGGCGCGCCCCAAGGAGACACGCTCGGATGAATGTACCTACGATCTAGCAGTTCCTGAAGTTGGTACTTCAACTTCTTTAGTTCAGCAGGGGCCATTCTGTACGGAGCCTTGAAAATCGGTTGAGTATTTGGGAATGCGTCGATGGTGAACTCGATCTCTCGGTCAGGTGGCATGCCGGGTAGTTCGCTCGAAAACACATCAAGGAACTCTGCCACAACGGAAGAAGACTCAACGTTTGCGTAATCCAGTTGCGTGTCCCGAACCGACGCTAAGTATCCCTCACATCCAGAGTGTAGCATTCGCCGAGCAGACATCACAGAAATCACCATGCAGGCCCTGGACACATTTGTTGCTGGACTACTCGTGTAGCAGAATTCGACTTCTCCAGGTAGGCAGAAGACGACTCGTTTCTCTGCACATTCGATAGTTGCCGAGCAAGCGCCGAGCCAATACATCCCCAAAATGATGTCGTAATCCCGAACATCTAGGACTAAAACATCAAGCGAGAGTTTTCTTCCCCCAATACAGACGTGACCACCCTGACATACTGAATGGACAGATATTTTTTTGCCTGATGAGGTGCTAACACTAAGGTCTAGATACAATGGTGTCATTTCTGTATTGTTTTCCACAGCAAAATTCGTGGATATAAAACTATGCGTTGCACCAAATCAAATAGCACACGTGCAGGTATGTTATTGAAAAACAATATACCTGACACAACGGTGTCCGATGCGAGGGCTTCTTCCCGTGTCATAGTGTACACCCGGCCTTGAGCTTAATGACGCTTTCGTTGCGGTGCAGCTCGGTTGGCTTGGGGTGCTGAGGCAGGATTTGGATGTTGAGGGCGGCGATCAGAGTAGCGCTGCGGACAGTCACGAGTTCCATGGTTCGAATCACCATAAGCGAGGCATAATCCGAGCTTCTTGCGACAGTTTTCGGCCGTGTGAAATGGCTTTTTACAGAAGGAACATGGTTGCCCTGGATTTCCTTTTCGCTGAACGCCGTTATTTGGCCGCTTTGGAGCTGTGTTTCCTCCCGCGTTGCTATGGCGCTTGTGATTGGAAGTTTGCACAGTGCCGGCAGCAACTGAAGGATACTGCGGTTCAAGAGAAAGGGCATGGTTGAGAACTTCTCGCATAGTCTGGTATTGGGGAACGACCACGTGCGCATGGATGGCAGGTCGCAGGCCGCCTTCAAATCGTCTGGCACGACTTGCCACATCAGGTAAATATGAGCTTGCAAATTTTGCGAGCCGGTTGAATTCGACGGAGTACTGCTTTACTGTCATGTTGTCCTGGCGGAGCTGCACGAACTAGTTCTCCTTTTGCCGACGTACGGGAGGGGGTAAGAACTCCTCTTCGAACGTGATACGGAATTTAGCTCATGCGATCGTCTCCTCTTCATCGTCAACTGGAAGAGATATTCGATGCACGTCCCACCAATCGTGCGCGTTCAAGCGAAGCTGTAGTTGGGCACACGCGACACGCTTCTACTCAGGTACCTCTAGCAGTTTGAAGTGATCCTCAAGTTCTGTCAGCCAATCTAGAGCCACGATTGGATCTTCAGTTCCCTTAAATGGCGTGTTGCAGACCTTCTTGAAGTCGGCAAAGTCGAAGGTAGTCACATCCTTCTTCCTTGGAGTTTGAGGCGTTTCGACTTCAAGTGCGGGTTGCTCCACCGGTGTCGCTGCTGTTGCCGCGGAATGGTTGGAGGCCAAGGTCTGTACGATCTGTTGCAGGATATCTACCTGCTTCTGTTGGACTGCAAATCGGGCTTCTAGATTGCCTTCAAACTTGCTTTGTCGTTCTTCCGCGCGCTTCTCGACTCGTTCATAACGAGCCTCGTCTCTCTGTTGGCTAGCCTCAAGCATCCGCATCATTTGCTGAATCGGATCGACACGGGACATGGCTCGCTGACTTCGAAAACTTTCCGATGTGCCGGAACTACTTTCTTGGGCTTAGGTCTCACCCGGTGCTAGCGATAATGCTTGCGCTTAAGTCATTCCATCGAAAGAGGGTAACTTATATCATGATCATAATGTATTATGGACTTATTGTATGAAACGTATCTCATTTTTGGCCTAACGAGTTCAAGAGTTCGCATAAGGAATAGATCGTTAGAGAAACTTTTCCGACACGAGGGTCAAAGGAACTTGAAACTGTGCTCTGATACCAATATGTCACGTCCCGATTCCGTGGAATCGATAGTCGTCCCCCGGGCGTGACGTCGTGCATGCCAAGGCTAGGGTAATTTAGATAACGAGCACATATTCAGAGTACGCAGATAATTGAAACACAATATTGAAACATGGAAAAGTTCTCTTCATTGATAATGAACATCATTTACAAACTCATGAATGAGTCGGATAATTGCCGCACGGGCTTACAAAAGTGGACACAAAATGAGATATTCGTCATGTACATTACATCATTTTACTTAAGCTTCAAATAAAGAGACCTCCAGGCAGAGCTATGGCCTTTCCGCGGAGCTGCATGAGTTAAGTGTTCGAGCTCCTGGAACTTCAAAATGCTTCTACTAAGGCACGATCAGGGCGTGCCGGCTGGTGGACTGGAATGGGAAGTAGCTTCAGCTCCTCGCAGGATCTCCTTGGTGCAGGAAATCTATTTCAACAAGGGTCTATACATCAAAATACACTGGTGAAGACGAGCTAACCCAACTATACCAATCAACACGTTGTTTATATAAAGCATGCAAGTTATTTGTGGTCTTTCTATCTTGCCTTAGTTCATTTTACAAGCAAGCATTGATATGAAAATTTACTGAATAAAATTGCTACCGTTCAGTGACTTTTACCTGCCCGTCTGAACTATCTGCACAATACTTACCATGTCCTTCCCTGCCACGAAGACACAAGTTAGCTTGCACAGGTTTAAATATATGAGGGGGATCACTGGCATGAAGCCATAAGGGACGAGTTATAATCTATGAACGAGGATGGTATGCAACGAAAGCACGTGTGGCGCTACACGCCATCCCGTCCAGCACAAGAGACTAAACAAGAGTTCCGTCCGAATCGGATCGGTGCCAGTGCCCTAGCGACCGTCATCAGTAACTAAGACCTTGTGCACAAGTTATCCGTGATCAAGCGGCGTATATACTAAGTTATGAATTCATGCAATTTAAGGCAACACGAGCACAAGACAAGTAGCAGGGCATGATTCATTTTGCATAGTCTTCCTGATCAGTTTATTGCATAGCAAGGTATCTTCTATACATCGCACAATTTATAAAAGAAGTATACATTCTAACTAAAATTGAAGCATAGGAAGAACATTCTAAACGAACTAGCATGCAATAAGGTAACCGTTCACAAGTTGATTGACAAGCATAAAATGATCCAAGTCTATTCCTTTTTATCTTGACATCTTTTAGTTATTTTGGTATCGTTCGATCGGGACAAGCAAGAAGGCAAGATTTTTAGATGTGAAGATTTGGAAGAAGGGTCAACTGAGTCGAATATAGCCACTCATTAGTTGGTTGGAGAAAAGAAAGGAAAGAGGTGCCTCAAGACTCCGTTCGCATGACGTCTACTGCACGATCACCTGCATTGCCATAAACAGCTGATCAATACCTCTTCAACTCTTTCCAAGATCGGAATGGAAATGCAATTCAATGAACGAAAGCAATGAAATCCATCGAAACCGTTCAAGAAAACGCAAATCCAAAAACCAACTCAAAAGCACGAAAGCAACAAGGCGAAAGCAAAAACTAGGCAAGAAAACTTGCAGCGGAGAGGTCCCTCTTGACTCTGCCGCTAAGTCCATCCTCAGGACACGGTCCACTGAATATGGAAATCGATTCCGAAGAAGCAAATCCATAACAAGGATAAGATCTTGATTCAATCTATCCCGATCGAACGATACCAATTTGTATTTCTTAGCCGCGCTCCCCGAATAGGAGGAACATGGCACCATAATTTATCTAGGCCACACTCGTCCTGATATCTCATTTGTTGTGAGTGTAGTGAGTCGCTACATGCATGATCCAAGGAAGGGCACATGAATGCAGTTTTTTGTATCCTGAGATATCTGAAGGGAACTCCTGGAAGAGGACTATAGTTCAAGAAAAATGGACACCTGGGTGTTGAGGGGTACTACGATGCAGATTGGACAAGCTGCATGGACGACAGAAGGTCTACCTCAGGGTACTGTATCTTTGTGGGAGGTAACATAATCTCATGGAGAAGCAAAAAATAGTATGTGGTAGCACGATCGACTGCTGAAGCAGAGTATAGAGCTATGGCTCTCGGAGTGTCTGAGTTATTGTGGGTAAGAGCACTACTAATGGAGTTGAAGCTGGACCAAGGAACACCGTTGCGTTTTCTGAGTGACAGTCAAGCTGCAATAAGTATAGCTAACAATCCAGTTCAGCATGACATAACAAAGCACATCAAGATCGATCGGTTCTTCATCAAAGAGAAGCTAGAAAATTTGATATTAAAGCTCGATCATGTTCGCTCAGAAGAACAAGTTGCAGATTGTCTGACTAGGGGCCTTAATTCATCGAGTCTTTCTAAACTATGTAACAAGATGGGGATAATTGATATCTATCGTCCATCTTGAGGGGGAGTGTTGAGAGTATTAGTGGGTATTTAATCCCACATCTAGTAGAATAGTAGAGAGGGGTTAGTCTCTCCTATATATATGTAGCCCACCCATCAATAAAATTAAGCCAAGTATTAAACCAAGTTTCTATTGTTTGTGTCAACAGGGATGTGTTAGACGGGCATTGCTACCAAAAGGCCAAGGTTCTGTGTGGCTTATATTATTTAGATATAATGAAGTTAGAATCGGGATATTTGGTCTTGGTGCAGTTCATTTAGAACTGCAAATAATGATTACTAGCATTAGATATATCTACCACATCTGATTTGTGTTATCCTTGAAGGAGGAGATCAGTCAATTCAATAAATAGGTTAAATTCCACTCATTTTCCAATTCTAGGTTATCCATCAAACTTGCACCTTTCATAGAGAAGAATGATACACTTTGAAATGATACCACATCTAGCAGCGACATTTAACTTATTTCCCTTTCTCTTTTCAGTGTATATACTTTGTTTATGTATTGTAGAAAGCACTACCGTTTCAAAACAAAGCCACGTTGTTCTAATTGCTATTTGCAATGAGATATATTTTAAATTCCTTTCCTTTTCAGTGTTTGGCTTTGTTTATGTAATATTAAAAGCAATAACTTTCGGGATGTCGAACTTGTGACTATGCACTGCTGGACAATTGAAAGATTTGACAAATTTAAGCTTAACAGGATCAGATTATTAGTATTTAGTTTTTTAGATGTAAATCTTTCTAATACTTGTTGTCAACCTTATTTATAGTCCTAGAACCCCATACAAGAAGTCCCATGAGCTAGAAACAAACATAGAGGCACTGGCACCAAAAAGAAAAACCCAACGGTCAAATCTGGGCATCAACGATGTTACCGCTGGCATGGGCAGTGCGAATCACTCGGCCTGAGGACAGTGCAACTGCCGTTGTGGGAAGTTTGTCGTCATTGCCTTTGTGCTTCCCACACAAGAGCATACTATTGCCCTTGGGTAGTGTTGAAGTCCAAGAGTTGTACAATTGCTCCAATGGGTGGTTGCACCTTTTCACCCACTAATTTAGCCTTTGTCGTGATTATGCGTATGATCAAAACTAGAGAGAAGTGTGTATCAGATTTAGCTTTGAAGCCAACTTTCTAATGCCAACTTGAATCAGCTCAAAAGGGGATTTAATCTCCATAGTTAGAAGTGATTGAGTGAAAATGTCTAGTTGACTGGGTCTGCATACAAGTTTTTTGCAATATAAATTTGACCTTGATATTTTAAATACAAGAAATAAAGTCTTCAGAGTCTAGTTTCTGAAAAACAATAATTTCCTCAAAACTATGTTCCTAGCTTAAGATATGACTCAATCAATACAAAGGGGTCAGGCTAGAAAGAAATTTGGAAGGACAAACCAAACTCTATCTTGAGAATGGATCAATGCAAGAGTAGGAGATTTGTTAGGACAATCTAGAGGTATTCGTATCATAAAAAACACATGCACCAAGGTAACAAATATTGTGTCATTCACCCACATATTGACCAAATCATCTTGAATTTTTCCTATCAGATATTTTGTGTGTGTCTATATATATATATATATATATATATATATATATATATATATATATAATTGTATTGCTTTAAACAAGTATCCCTAATACAAGTGACATCTTAAGGCTGAGCCTTAGTTCTCATACTACTAACATCATGCTCAATATTATGGGTTATCCCTATAGTGGACATTACCAATCCCTCAAAGATTCGGTTGTTACGTTCTTTCCATACATGCGAGACCGCAGCAGTCAGACAGATCCAAGCCTCATTGTACCAAGCAGAGCCCCTCTTCTTCTTTATTCTGATGCCCACAACTATTACTTTCCAATCATGGACCCCCATATTTTGCAGCCCTAACCTATCCCGTCGTGAGAGCCATATGTCTCGAGCCACCGAGCATTGGAAAAATAAGTGTGTCATGGATTCATCCCCTTGCCGGCACAATACAAACCCTGTCCCTCCACCTGCACTCCGAATCTCCGCAACCCGTCAAGTATGAGTAACCTTCCCAGGCACAATTCGTAAAGACATAACTGCATTTTACGGACAACGCCTTTAGCCCACACCACATCCGCCATCTCCATATATATATATATATATATATATATATATATATTCTTTTCTTTTCTACCGGGCTCAGAATATGCTAGTCATCATATTTTCTCAGATGTTCGGGTGGATCCTCGTTCACACGGGTAGCTTCATCATCGCCACGGACGCCCGCAAGCATGCTCTTGTCGCCCACAAGCGGGTCCTGTCGACACCGGTACCCATCAGCCGCTTGCACGTGGCGAGGGCTTCCTACGGGACCGGTCGCCTCGGCCGCTCGCGATTACCGCTCTCACACGAGGCGCATGGTGTCCTCGGGTTCGTCGTCTTATTTGCTATATATATATATATATATATATATATATATATATATATATATATATATGAAGAAAGTAATTGTATTAATAAAAACAATCTTGATTACAACCCAACCACCCTCAGGTGGTCCCTCCAGCTATCCCCATTCACGATACATCAAACTCAATATTGTGAAGAATGCCAATAATAACTGTATGAAGCCCTTCAAAAATATGATTATTCCTCTCCTTCAAGATATGCCATATTGTCGCCGAAAGCCTTGTACAAGCCTCCCTATACCACACCGCGCCCCCCTACTCCTGGCCGCCCTTATATCATAAATCACCGACTTTATGCCTTTTTCGTCTCTGACTCGCATATGCAACTGGATCCCCTGCTTCCTCCATACTTCTCATGCCATAGGACAATTGAAAAACAGATGTTCCATCGTCTCATTAGACTGGTCGTACAACACGCTGCAAATCATTAGTTTGAATACCAAATCTTGCTGCTAACTTGTCTCTTGGTAGAAATCTACCCTGGAATAGTTTATAAAGACAAAGTTGCATGTAACTTCCACCATAATTGGAAGAAATAATCTGCTTTCCCATGGAATCGAACCCACCCAGACAAGATGTGTTATGTCTCCACCTGAAGTAACCAACTCTAAATGTTACACACACACACAAAAAAAGTATAATCAGGATTGGAATACCCCAGAATTTACACAGTGCCTTAGATCTGCTCTGCTTTCCGCTTTTGCAGTAATATCTGAACATCTCTGATTATCCTCTGTAACAGTCCTTGTGTCCTGATATACTCCTTATTGAATATCTACCTATTCCACTCTTGCCATATATGCCAGCTAATGTATTGACAGCATGCCTATCTAATATGTACTCAAGAGTTCTTCTAGTGCATTTACCCTCTAACTCATTGATGGTATCCAGCAGATGATTAGTGGATGCAACTTGCAAGGACCAGGCTATAGGACCCCAGATTTCTATAGTGTAGCCACATTGAAAGAAAAGATGATTCAAAGATTCATCTCCTGCCTTACAAAAACACACCCTCCCTCAACTCCATTCTGAACCAGCCTAGTCTTGGTCTGTAGCCTGCCTTTAATGGCTCTATATGTGCAGTACGACATTTTCTAACAATATCCAGGGAACCACAGAATATCATACCAATCAACCACGGTATTGGCCCCCCTAGATAGGGTATATACAGTCTGGAAAGAAAACTCCCCTGTGCTAGTGAAGTTCCACTTCCAATAATCGTGAGGTCTGTTATAATTAATATTAAACCATGATTTCATCCTGCATAAGTGTAGTGATCCTAGCTGCAGAAGGATACCAAGTTGTCAATGATAGCATCCACATCGATATCCTTACTGTATATGTTGATATATTAGAATGTATTAGGAAATTTTATGTAAGATGGAGGGTTGTAAGACTATATATATATATATATATATATATATATATATAGTCAAGAGATTATTGATAAAAAGATAAAACTCCAAAAATATTCTACATGGTATCAGAGCACAAACCCTAGCCGTCACAAACCCTAGCCGCCAAACCCTAGCCACCGCCGTCGCCCCACCACCACCGTCGCCCACCACCACCACACTTCCGCCACCACCGCGAAGCTGTGACTCCTGCGGAGCCCGCAGGAGCCTTCTGCCGCGGTTCCCGGCATCTCCAGCGGGTCGTTCCGGACGTTGACATCGAAGGCCTAGATCCGATGGAGGAGAGGCATGATCGGGTCTAGGAGAGGACGAAGAGGACGAATGTGAATCGTGGGACGGGTGTGAGGTGATCGGAGAAGAGGAGGATCGATGGAGGAGATCATCAAGAAGTTGGACCCTGCGGAGGTCGCAACGTAGATGAAGCTGATGAAACTGTCGGCTGGTGAGAGCGCGACACGAACACCAGCGAAGTTGGAGCTTCTCTCCATTGATCTGAAGCTTGATGGACCGGCCACCTACCTGAGTTGGTCACAACAGGTGAGGAGAATCCTCACAGGGAAGAACCTGGAGGGTTTATTGTCATGAGAGAAGACAGAGCCGGATGAGGGCTCGGTAGGACGCGACGAGTGGAAGTCCACTCATATGGTGATATACATTTGGCTCATCAATTCTTTAGTCCAGTCAATCGCCGCCACAGTGGATGGCCTTGAGATGGTAAATGACGTATGGGAGAAGTTGAGGAGGACCTACGATGATGTGGGAAATAATTTGAGGGTTTTCCAGATCAAGGGGGGGATCAACGATACCGTACAGGGAGAAAAGACGGTGCAGGAGTATGCCATGGAGTTGGAGCGTCTGTGGTTTGATTCGATCACTCCTCAGATCGGACGAGCTGCGAGGACCCGAAGTGTAAGGAGAGACAGGTATGTCTGCAGGAGAGGACGATAAAATTTCTTAAGAGACTGGCCGCAGTGTTTGCTCAGAGGACAGCACTACTTCTAGCTCAACCGAAGATCCCTACACTCGAGGAGGCTATCTCGGCCATGATCCAGAAGGAGACTCGCATCAAGCTGCAGGCAAGGACATGAGGTCCTCCTGAAGTGAAGTCAGCACTAGCGGTTGCCAATTCAGGCGGCACATGACCTAAGGGAGACCCCCGATAGTGCTACAACTGCTGGGAGGTGGGCCATCTGAGGTATGCTTGCACCAAACCACCCAAGGAGGGAGATTCAGGTGGTGGACGTGGACAGTTTGGAGGACGTGGCCGTGGTCGTGGAGGTCGACGGGATGGTCGAGGAGGTTATCGGACGAACCTGCTGGTAGCAGAAGGCGAGGAGGGAACCGATGGTGCCTATACTGAGGAGGATCAGGCACTGTTGGGCATGCTGGAGGTACTCAGGAGAAAACATAGAAAGTCGAGCAATGGAGACAGGAGTGGGACTGAGCAGTGATAAAGAATAAGAGTGATATCTTTGCATGTTTTCGGGACTTTCATAAACATGTCCAGACTCAGTACAGAGCAGTGGTGAAGGTACTGAGGTCTGACATTGGTGTATCCTCGACACTCATCTTCGGTCCTCCCATTCCTGCCCTCTTTGCTATAGACACCAATGTCGAAGACTTGGGACTGGCACTTGGCATGATGGATTGTGGTACTTGGATCGGGAAGGGCTAGATTCGACATTGGTGTCTATGGCAGAGAGGGCAGGAATGGGAGGACCGAAGATGAGTGCCGATGATACACTGATACTCCACCACATGCGGTTGGGACACTCCTCTTTTGGTATTTTGAGTAGGTTGTATCCATCTATTTATTAGAAAGCAAATAAGGAGAAACTAGTATATGATGCATATGATTTAGGCAAACATACTAGGAGCTCATATGTTAGTTCGGGCTATATGAGCTCTTCTGTTTTTGATATTATACATTCTGATGTTTAGGAGCCGTGAGCCACAACTACTATGAATGGTCACAAGTATTTCGTTTCTTTTATTGATTGTTCATCTCGTGTCACCTGGCTGTATTTGATGAAGAATAA
Source organism: Iris macrosiphon (assembly GCA_036927795.1). Classification (NCBI taxonomy): domain Eukaryota; kingdom Viridiplantae; phylum Streptophyta; class Magnoliopsida; order Asparagales; family Iridaceae; genus Iris; species Iris macrosiphon. The sequence continues at coordinate 121,005,725 of JAYESA010000016.1, read as the reverse complement.
GAGTAATATCTTTGCTTGTTTCTGGGACTTTCATAAACATGTCCAGACTCAGTACAGAACAGTGGTAAAGGTACTAAGGTCTGACAATGGGACAGAATATACCAACAAAGCACTTGAGGAATACTTGTCAGCCCAAGGAATACATCATCAGACCACATGTGCATACACACCAGCACAGAATGGAGTGACAGAAAGGAAGAACAGACATCTTCTGGAGGTGGCAAGAAGCATGATGATCGCCATGAATGTCCCACAGAGTCTATGGAGGCATGCAGTGTTGACATGAGCTCAACTGATCAACATAATGCCCTCGAAAGTATTAGGATGGAAGTCTATGTGAGATATTGCAAGAAAATAATAGTGGGATACTTCCGCTGAAGGTGTTTGGCTGCGTATGTTTTGTAAAGGACAATAGACCGTCTGTTGGAAAACTTGACCCTAGAGCAGTCAAATGTCTTCGTGGGCTATTCGGCGACTCAGAAGGGGTATGCGTGATGGAGCCCAATAGAGAAGAAGAGGTTTGTGAGCATGGATGTTCACTTCATGGAGCTTGAATCATACTACCGTCAAGAGGGAACATCATCCATGGGAAACTCACCTGACACTGAGAGTATGAGACGAGAGAGAGATTAGTAAGAGTTTGGTGACCGATTTAGGAGTATGGCATGGAGGAACGGTTGAGGAGGAGAGTGAAGAGGAACAGGGGGAGGAGATGAGAGGTGTTAGGCCCACGGCTCAGGGGGAGTTACTTAGCTACAGCAGAAAAGGGAAGCAAACTGCGGGACCATTACCTATAGTGCCAGTGCCAAGTCCCTTGCCTGCGTCAGTCACGACTCCTGAGACACCTACACCACCATCACCAGATTTTCCTTCAGGTGATACAATTCTTCCTATCTCTCTCACACCATTATCAGTACGGAGGACCACTCGCAGCAATACGAAAAATCCTCCTGATAGATATGGTTGGGACCTTACTCAGTTTGTTTCATATGATAACATCTCTTCTTCTCATGGAGCATTCATTGCGTCTTTGGATAGTATTACTGTACCTAACAATTGGCAGGTTGCCAAGAACGATCCAAAGTGGAAAGCGACGATGCACGAGTTAGGGACCCTTGAGAAGAACCACACTTGAGAACTGGTAAAACTGCCAGAAGGGAAGAGGGCAGTCGGATGCAAGTGGGTCTTTACTGTGAAGCAGAATCCAGATGGACAGGTTGAGCGCTACAAGGCTCGACCGGTGGCAAAATGATACAGTCAGGCGTACGGCATTGACTACGACGAGACTTTTGTACCAGTGACGAAGATGAGCACCGTCAGGACCCTGATTTCTTTGGCAGCGAATAGTGGATGGAAACTACACCAACTGGATGTGAAGAATGTGTTTCTTCGTGGGGATCTAGTGGAGGAGGTGTACATGGAGATACCACCAGGATTCTGCACTGATAAGACAGTGGACAATGTCTGCAGGTTGAAGAAGTCTCTCTATGGACAGAAGCAGTCTCCTCGAGCATGGTTTGACAGATTCAGGAGGACGATTATAGGGATAGGATATCGGCAGATCAACGCTGATCATACTGTATTTTTCCGTCGGAGTGGAGGCCACATCACCATGCTTGCGGTGTATGTGGACGATATGATTATTACAAGAGATGATGAGCAGAAGATTGCCCGACTCAAGGAGAAGCTTAGCAAGGAGTTCGAGGTGAAGGACCTTGGCCTTCTTCGGTACTTCCTTGGGATTGAGATTGCTCGAGAAGCAGAGGGGATTGTTCTTTCTCAGAAGAAGTATGCGCTGAACCTTCTCACAGAGACAGGAATGTTGGGATGCAAACCTGCAGCGACGCCGATCAATCAGAGGTTCAAGCTGGGTGCTGAGGTTGAAGAACTAGTTGACCGGGACAGATACCAGAGACTGGTGGACAAGCTAATCTATTTGAGCCACACACGTCCTGATATCTGCTTTGCAGTGAGTGTGATGAGCCGCTACATGCATGAACCAAGGAAGGGTCATATGGACACAGTGTACCAGATTCTGAGATACTTGAAGGGTGCCCCCAGAAAGGGGCTGATATTCAGGAAGAATGATCACGTGAGCATCGAGGGATACTGTGACTCTGACTGGGCTAGCTGTGCTGATAACAGGAGGTCTACCTCGGTCTATTGTATATTTGTAGGAGGCAACTTGGTCTCTTGGAGGAGTAAGAAGCAGTCAGTGGTGGCCAGATTGACAGCTGAAGCGGAGTATAGAGCTATGGCCTTGGGAGTTGCAGAGCTGCTATGGCTGAAGAGTATGCTGGTGGAGCTAAAGCTGGATCAAGGAGCCAACATGAAGCTGTGGTGTGACAACCAGTCAGCCATCAGTATCGCCAACAATCCAGTGCAGCATGATAGGACCAAACATATCGAGATGCGATAGGTTCTTCATCAAGGAGAAGTTGGACAGTGGACTACTGGAGCTAGGCTACGTTCCAACCAAGAATCAGGTAGCAGACAGTCTGACCAAGGGACTTAGCTCTGTAGATATGATTAGATGATGTGACAAGATGGACTTAGTGAATATCTTTCGCCCATCTTGAGGAGGAGTGTTGGTGTATTAGAATGTATTAGGAGATTTTATGTAAGATGGAGGGTTGTAAGGCTATATATATATATATATATATATATATATATAGCCAAGAGATTATTAATAAAAAGATATAACTCCAAAAATATTCTATAGTATATAGTAAATGCTTGACATCCAAATCTGTCAATCAGTCTTCCATGTGCAAGCCAAGGATCAAATCATAGTGATGTAGTGCTCCCTGTCACAGTGACTCTAGTAACAACTGCTAGCAAGTGCTCACTCATTCTAAGGAACCCTTCCAAGTAATAGAAGCATTGTTATCCTCCTGTACTATCCAGAAGCTCCTGACCTTCACATATTTGTTTCACATCCACTCACTCCACATCCCATTCTTGGTTAGTAAGTACCATGCTCTCTTAATTTGCAGACCAGTCATCAAGCATTGAGATTCCTCAGTCCTAAACCGCCCTCCTCCTTTGGTTTAGCAATCTCCTCCGAACTAATTGCATGTTTGGCTTTTCCCCAGAGAAGGGGTAGAGCAAATACTGAGAGTCTTACTAATTATAGTTTTGGGAAGTTGGAACACTTGAAGCCAGTAAATTGCAATATTGCTAATTACTTACTTGATAAGTTCTATCATCCCAGCATGAGACAGTTTTAGCTCTCCATCCTTCCATTCTTTTCCTGCAAGCTTCCACCAATTTAGTCCCATCCTGTGCCTCAATGATTCATTGGAGAGTGGCACCCCCAAATATGTAAAACGAAGTGTACCCTCTTCTGTTCCCAGCAACTGTCTAATAATAAGCTTGTTCTTGCAATATTTGCTAAGAATACTTTGTTCTTCATAGCACTCAGTCAATCCAGTCATCTCTTCCAGCTTAGCAAAGCATGCTTTAATGGCTACCACTGATTCCACATTAGTCGACATCATCTGCATATAACAAGTGTGAAATCTTAAGTTCAACTTTTTCTTGCAGAGGAGTCAGCCTTCTTGCTGCCACTTCTATATTCAACAGAGTAGATTCCATTGTTATAGCAAATAAATAGGGCGACAAGGGATCCCCTAGCTAAGTCCCATATTGCTTTTGATGAATCCTCTAGGTTGACCATCCACAATCATAGAGAATGTTGGAGATGAGATACATTCCCTAATAAGATTACCCAATGTGAATCGAGTCTCATGCAAGCTAAGCTATGACAAATTTAATCTCTATTAACAGTGTCATAGTAGGCCTTAAGTCAATTCTGATGCAACATTGTCCTCTTCCCTTTTTGTCAAAGTCTCTAATCAATTCATGAGCCAGCAGAATATTGTCCCCTATGGTCCTTCCCTTAATGAAGGCAGATTGCTTGGCAGCAACAAGTTCAATGAAAATGAGCTCTAGTCTTTTGCACATGATTTTATTGAGGATCGTATACATGATATTGCAACAAGACATAGGCCTGAAATCTTGAACTCTAGTAGCCCCTTCTACCTTAGGAATAAGAGAGACAAAAGTATGGTTGATTTGCTTCAACAATTTACCATCCTAGAAGAAGTTGGTGATAGACTCGACGATATCATATTTCAACCGTCCAGTGAAGTTTACAGAACTTTGTTGTAAATCCATCTGGTTCAGGTGCTCTATTGATGTCTGCCTCATCTATAATCAACTTGACTTCTTCCACAGTAATATCCTGAAGCAATAACAGGTTGGCATAGCCAGTAATGAATCTTCTAGGGGTGATCAAAGGGAAGGTAGCAGGATGATGTTGCTGATTGTATAACTCCTCATAATAAAAGAGTGTATCCTGGACAAGTGTATCAGAATTGTCCATTTGTCCCCCAGTATTGATACCCCTCCATCTGTCATTCAAGATCTTCCTTGCCTTAATGGAATTGTAGAAGAATTTAGAGCATTTGTCACCATCATTAAGCCAATTACACTTGGCTCTCTGAGCTATATCTTCTTCTTGCAAAATAGCATTAGAATAATTAAGGCCAATCCCCCGTGTTCATTCAATTCTGTGTTAAGAGGATCCAACAGCAGCTGATCCTGCACCCTAGCTAAAATCTACTTATTGTTCAAAGAGGAGGGTTTCTCCAGCTTCCATTCCTTTAGGGCTGATTTAACACTTAAGTTAGAGACCAGCCTATACATAGGGGAACCACTGATCTGAATTATGAGCCCAGTATCAATACATTCCTGATAGCCTTAATTATGAGACAAGAAGTTAGCATATCTGAATGGTGGGGCTAAATGTCTTTGGTGAAGAACTCACAAGTCTATTAGCATAGAACTATGATCACTAGACGTTGTGCTAAGATAGTGAACATACACAGCTGAAAGTTGATTTATCCAATGTGTGTTACCAAAACATGTATCCAGTTTACATAGGATCCTATTGCCAGTAGACCTATTTGACCATGACCAAGTGTGACCAGTAACATCCAACTCCTTCAAACCAGCACTAAGAAGACAATCATTAAAATCATCCAAACTGTCTGGAATAAACTTGCCCCCAATCTTCTCTGTGTTATATCTCACACAATTGAAATCACCCAAGACTAGCCAAGGTATATGAATCCCATTAGCCAGAGCCACAAGTTCAGCCCACAGACTTCTCCTAACAGCAAGTAAATTAGACCCATACACCACAGAAATGACAAATTGCAAACCCCCAACATTCTTTATATTGAGGGAGACACACTGCTCAGTACAGTGAAGCACATCCAACCCATATCCTACATTTTCCAGAGGCATTATAAGCTAGAACATGTTTCCAAGGGTCTCGAAACTTTTGTTTGAACATTTCCTCCTTCTCACTAACTTTGTTTCAACAATACCCATAATAGAAATTTGCTTACATTCAAGTGGTCTCTAACCTCTTTCCATCTAAAAATGGAGTTTAACACCCTAACATTCCAAACTAAGATCTTCATTTAAAATTGCAGTGACTGGAGGCTTTTGAGGCTTCTTACCAGTGTTTCTTATTGCTTTGAGGCTGCCAAAACCTTCTTTCAATTAGGGTTAAGCATTGTAAGGTCTTTATGTCCTTCCTGCTGTAAGCTTGAACCTCTATTGTGTAAGACTTCATCCAGACAACAAGTGTTGACAGAGGATGAGTCACCTTCTTTGGCATTGGAGTGTTGATCTTGCACTGTTGAAGGGAGCTCCGGACTCTTCTGAATGCTATCTTCCCCATCCTGCTGGCTTGGTGTGGCCAAGTTCACCCTGGCTTGGTGATCCAACTCATGTACATCTGCATGAGTCCAGTTACAAGTCTCACCTTCACAATTAAAAGGTTGGGAAGGGACTATAACACCCTCTGTGTTCCTATTAGTGTCTTTTTGTTCAGCACTAAGCCCTCTCTCTGTGATAGCACTTGAACTAGACCTTGTTGTCATGGAGTATTTTGTTTTTGCTCCACTGGGCTTTGGATGGTCTGTCTCAGCAACCATGTTTGGGCTACCCAAGGCCACTGATGTAGTGGTTCCCTCATTAGAAGTAAGAGGTGGAGAGGATATTGCATTAGCATGAATTTCATGTCCTACGGTCTACCTCCTCCGAAGCTACATGCAGTTGTCCTCTTGCCTGTGGAGAAGCCACATTACCAACTGCATTAGTAATGGTCTCCTTGACGAAGCACAGATTAGTATGAATATCTTGTCCCACTCTGGGATCATTGGCTGTCTTCAATGAATCCTGTTGGGCATTGAGACTCCAAATGCCCAAAACAAACGCATTTCTTGCATCCCGGGGGTAACCAGTCATAGATCACTTCTTGCTTCATACTCCTACCATCCTCAAGATCTATGTTCATTTTTGTTGGCATCTCATCCTTAGCATTAATCTCCAGTAGAACCCTGGCATAGGCTAGACTTGAGAAGGTAGTTGTAGCTTTGTCCATCTTAATAGGCTTGCCTATGGTGCTAGCACGTCTACCAAGAATGGGTGTGCTCCACCACAGCTTTAGATTCAGATCTAGGAATCTGATCCAAACATGGAAGTTGTAAGAAGATCTCTGTCTAGGCCAACCTCTGGGCTCCATCTTCTCATGATAATGATCCTACTATCAGATAGCCATGGTCCAGCATCCAAAATTCTGTCACACTCCTCTTTGGATCCAAATTTGATGAAGAGAGCCATTCTCCCTTGTAAAGACCTCACATGAACTTGTAGGCTTCCAAACTCCACATATGCCTTCATATGAAGGTAATATGGCCTTCTATCCAGCACATAGGCTACAATTGCACGCTCCCATGTGGTGGATGCCTCCTTCAACTCAGCATTGGATATGAAGGCTTCTTCTTTGCCCCAGAGATGATGGGAGGAAAATAAGTAAGAGACATCTCCTCCTCACTGGTTTCGGAGGCACAGATTTGAGGCCAAGAGATTGGACTCAATTGCTTTGCAAATCTAATACCAGAAGATAGGTATTTATAGTCTCCTTGAGTAGTAACCCTGGGGGGGTGCATCCTTACCAATATTGGAGAGCACATGTGATGTACCGACTTTTGATGCATGCCCTGCTTTTGTTAAGGCTACAGTTGTTAGAGAACCAGACCTTGTCCATGCTGCAGTGATACCAGATGTGACACAATGTTGAGTCCCTACATGGGACCACCTCCCTCTGACTACTTGCCAGCCTTCCCCCTCCTCTTGTTGCTTGTCAGATTGCACAGAAGGGGAGTCATTTGCATCTAGACAAGGAGCTTTCTCTCTCCTAAGGCCTATTCTAGTTCCAATTAGTTTTCTGCAGAAACCCTAATGGAACCAGAGAGAGTTGGCACATATGTGTGTCTGTATATAAATATACGCACGTGCACACATATATATAATTTGACAAGATACAATTCTAAAGGTTTGGATGACATGCACAACCAATGATGCATGAATATCCTATAATAAGCTTTGTGAAGCCATAGTCATGCTAAAGAGTTTGGGCAGTGAATATTTGGATATACAAGAGATTCAAACTATATTGTGCTCATGACTTATGCTTGAGTTCTCTCATTTGATATTTGGCTAATATGATGGATGCAAACCCTAGCTTGTCAATCCCAATTTACTAAGTGTGGTTCGACCAAATTCAAAAGATGTTGGAAAATGTAGTAAATTTCAACCAATTTTGACCAGCTTTGGGGCATATGGACCCAAATTGATAAAAACATTGCAATATTAGCCAAATACTTAAGGTGTTGATCAATAATGTTTATATCAGGCAGTTTCGAATTGGCTCGATTAAATCCAATATGATATGGCGAGTTATTAAACCTCGGTTCCATCCAAGGTTGCTCTAGAAATCTCTTTATAAGCTAAACATACTTGGAATAATTATATGTTTGAGTTTTCCAACTATGACTTGCCTTTATGACCAGCAGGAGAAACTCAACCCAAAACAACCAATAACTATTTCATTGACTAAATCAAAAGGTTCAAAGCCTATCGTTTCTATTCTTCACACTATATTTGCACAGTTGAGGCAAGATGACAGAATTAGGAGAGAAGCAGCTTAAACTGCATTTTCTTGAGAACACTACTATGCTTTTTTTGCATTATTCCTTAGTTCTCATTCTAGTGACATCTGAAATGTCAAGATGTCCAGTCAGGCAGTCACCAGTGACACTCATCCCTAATACACGAAGTGTCAATATGTATACATTGGGTAGAACTACAATATTCACTGTGTGTAACTAATCTAATTGCATCTAGCAGATTTTACAATTTGATCATACAAGATCCATTATGATGAATAACAGATTTCGTAATATATATATATATATATATATATATATATATATATATATATATATATATATATATATATATTATTATTATTATTATTATTATTATTATTATGGTCCACTATCTCTCCATAATTATTTGTACCAAATAAGTTATTCATCTTAATGTATCTTGTATGATCTATCACTGAATTCTCTTGTAACTAGCTTAGTCACAAACATGGAGTATTGCACTCATGTCATGCCCATTTATATGAGTGCATAAAAGAGTGGCTTCTAAGAGATCTAAGAGGATGTAGCCCATTTTGCTATAAAGCTGGCCACTTATGGAGCTTTCTTGTGCTCCATAGCCGAACCCCATTCAGATGGAAGAAGGCTTGGATGATGATGATGATGATGATGATGAACTATAAGACTAGTCACAAGAAGAAAGAAATGTGTATCCATAGGAAGTTGGAGGTGGCGTCAATTAAGGACAAGATGAGAGGAGCACCAGTAAAGAGAGATAAGATAATAGTTAAAGGATCCGTAAGGACTAGGGTTAAGTCTAAACGAACATGAATTGAAACTTTTATTTTTTTTATTTTTTTTATTTGTTAGTGTTATAGAGGACATGGCCCTTAATAGAGTTGAACCGAAGAAAAAGGGTTCAAACAGGACCTCGATTGGAATGAAGGCTCTGTTTGTGTTTGTGTTTGTGTTTGTCAACTTCACATGAAAGAAATAATACATACTTTCATCTGTGACATGTCAATGCATACACCTCCATGTGGAGCTAAGGTGTGTCCCTCAATAGATGTAGCTCCACCATAAGGTACAATCGGAATCTGCTTCAAAAGAGAGAAACTCCTATAAAAACTTCTCAAAAGTAGAAAAAAAAATTGTAAAAGTCTGATCTACCAGATTTAAGCTGAATGTGTACTACATTAGCTAAAATGATAATAATAATAAAAAGGTGGTGATCAATTGATACCTTATATTTGTTACAAGCTGTAACGATCTTTTGTACATCATCTTGAGATCTGCAGAAGTAAAAGGATCAAACTGGAAAACATTTGAGGTAATGCTAAAGTGCATATAGTTCAAGTTGAACCAAGTGATTTGCACACAAATTGGTGATTTGAATGTTATAAGTCGAGTCAAATTGAACTCATGTAGGCAGTCACTATCATTGAATTCTTTCAATCAATTAAAGTTCATGCACTAGGTTCAATGTTTTTTGACATCTTTGGCTAATGAAGTCAAGCAAAATAAAGTATGGTTCAGAATTGTTGCTTAATGGACAAGACTTAAAGAGTCCACAATTGAACCGTTCTTACATTATGAGTACCATTAAGGACAAAAGGCCATCCTGCTCTGCTTGCAAGATATCTCATTGTACATTGATGAAAGTATTTCCTTTAAGAACAAATGGAAAATATGAATATACCTCGGGTAGATGACAACATCAGGAACGTTAACAGCTTCGTGGAAGCTGTTTTGTGGCTTTCCATGGAAGTACCTCTCCTCATAGTCCAATGTCATGTTATTCTGACCACAATGTTTCAAAGAAAGGAATACATTAACTAAAATAACAAAAAAAATTCTACACAGAAATAAAATATAACAAAATTAGTTTTAGAGAACAAAGTTTCGTGAAATTGCAACGAGAGAACAAAGACGCACTTAACAGGTACGTTCAGCCTCTTTATATATAAAAAAAAAATTAAAAAAACGAAAACGCACTTAAAAAATGCGTCGTAAAAATTTTTATTTTCCGGCTGAAGACGTACATTGCTACATGCGTTGCCGTGATTTTATTTTAAATTTTTTTTTAAAAGGAAACGTGAAAGCGTAAAAAAAAAAAAGCACAGTACATGCATTCACTCCATTTTTTTTTAAGAAAAACCTGAAAATGAAAATAAAAAATGGTAAACGCATGTAAAAAAAAATGAAACAAATGGTAAACGCACATAGTACATGCGTTCACTCCGATTTCTTTTTTAGGAAAACCTGAAAAATGAAAATAGAAAAAAAAAATTTGGTAAACGCATGTATTTTTTCCACGTCTTTCTTTTTAAAAATTAAAAAAAAAAAACAACGCATGTACTACATCCGTTTACCATCTTTTTTCTTTCTATTTGCATGTTATCCTAAAAAAACAAAAAAACAAAATTTGAGTGAACGCATGTACTATGTGCGTTTACCATTTATTTCATTTTTTTTACATGCGTTTACCATTTTTTCCCTATTTTCATTTTCAGGTTTTCCTAAAAAAAATCTAAAAAAAATGGAGTGAACGCATGTACTATGTCCGTTTGCTTTTTAAAAAATTTAAAATTTTGGCCGAGAACGCATGTACTATGTGTGTGTTTGCATTTTTATTTTTTTTACGCTTTCATGTTTTCTTTTAAAAAATTAAAAAATAAAATAAAATCACGACAACGCATGTAGCATGTGCGTCTTCAGACGGGAATTTTTTTTTTTTACGACGCATTTTTTAAGTGCGTTTTCATTTCTTTAATTTTTTTTTTATATATAAAGAGGTTGAACGCACTTTTTAAGTGCGTCTTTGTTCTCTCGTTGCAATTTTTCGGAACTTTGTTCTCTCAAACTAATTTTGTTATATTTTATTTCTTTGTAGAAAATTTTCTGCTAAAATAAATACAAAGTTTTTACGACATTGTGATTACTTTTTGATAAACAAATATTTAATAAAAGGAGCCAAAGAATCAGATGTTTACTTTGCAAAAAGCCCTCAACTCATTGATGAACTCTCTTGGAACCTCTTTATGTTTACCTTGAACCAGAGTATTAGTGCTAGCCTTTCCCCCTATGCTGCACCATGACATCAATACCTTTATCATTATCTGACAATTACTTGTTGCAGTTAAGAGACAGCCTAAAGTTTTTAATCCAATGACAGAAAGATGCAACAGCAATAACTTATGTTGCACGGATAATTCAATGAGGGTGTCTTACCAATTTACAATCTTATCAGGTACTCAGACACTTTGATACTTCAAGCATTTATGCCGGGTACACTTCCTAATGTATTTTTTATTATAAAACACTACTTACAGTATATAAGGTGTATCAATGAGTTGAAGGAAAACATACGTGTAGTAATACGACTGAGAAGATGAAACAATGATTTAAAAATATGAAGTATTGATTACCATAGTTCTCTCTTTTAATAAACGAATTTTTCATTTTCCTCTCCATTAGAAGATCAGCTCAGGGGATAAACATAGCAAAAAGGTCCACATAGCTTGACCAGAATAAGCAGCAATTATGGGTTATTTAAGGCGTCAATGGCAGATAGTGAAGCTCTTAGTAGTCGAGCAAATCCTGACACAGCCAATATCGTAATGACTAGTTGGAGTGATCAAGAAACCTGGGAGTTCCAAGCCATATAGTAGTTGAAGACAGACCTGAAAATCGACTGATGTAAAGTTGTCAACTGACCCGATGATTCAGCAAACATTATTTTGAATCCTGACACTTTATAGCTTACACCATGCTTATAATGTATGCTCACAAGTTTGATGCCATATACAAGGCTCGTAATAGGAACTAGCATGATGCCCCTGCTTCATGCTTCAGTTTTGAGCTGCTTCTCTCAATTTTGACGCAATCCAGCTCCAGCCAGAACAACTCATTCATGAGGATAAGAGTTCATGACAAAATTAGTGAACTTGGGGACCACTGTCTACGTTCCAAGTGAATGTTCTCACCTTGAGGAACAGTAACCTCAAGACCTGGCCCTTGATGATGACCTTCCTCAAGAAGTCGATGACCTTAGTAAGTTGTGATGGAATATGGTGTGACCCACAAAGGAGTTGATGCATGAATCATAGATTCATAATATCTAATTCCATCCAACTGACTTAGAAGGAACCCCCTTATTATGTCCTAATGAAATCCTTTATGTATATGCTACATCCTCCCAGTAACCACGACCAAACTGGTTCAAACAGATCGAGACACAATCCCAAGAATCTCCTCCTCGGGTTCGTACCAGAAAGCCTGAGCAACCTGGTGAACAACATATTGTTGGTCTCTCCACTTTGAAAGATAACCGAAATGAAATGGCTGAGGAGAGGTTCTTCTTTGAGGGTACTCCCGGGAACAATGTGGAGATGGGGTGGGGCAACTGAACATGATCTACATGTGTCCTATACTCTAGCTTAGGCCTACAACAATATCACAACCCTGGAGACATCTTGTAAGATGGTCGACCTTAGGCCCACCACGGAACCACCTTTTAGCAACTAGAAACCATAGTTTGTAGTATAAATTGATATGATACAATACGGCCGATACCGATATGGTTTGGCATATCCAGATTCGATACCGATATTGACCGATACCGACGTTGGGAATTTCTTTTCCAGTCAATTCGAGAAAGAAAATTGAACGAAAAAGACCAAGCAGCAAGGGTAGAAAAGCATAGTATAAGGACGTAAAAGCATATAAATAAAGAAAACTTATTTATCACAGGTAAACCAATTAGCAAGGGTGATTATTATTTCATTCAATGTCAAAACTACTAAGAAACAACATAAAAATACTTAAAATTGTCAATGTATACATTTTTTTTTTCTAAATTATTAATAATTATTTGCTTTCCGATGCCAAAAAATCTAATAAGTTGATCCGATGTCGCCGATCCGAATAATCTACAAAGGGTATGATATTAATACTACGAACCTAGAAACACGAAACAAGTCGACATTGTGCTTAACATGCCCAAAGCAATGTCAAGGGGCTCTGATACCATTTGATGGTATGTGGTATTGCTCGAGAAGCCGTTCCGCGAGACATGATATTGGATGGCCCAACTTGTTAACTTTGTTAAAGGATTTATTTCACTTCATTAAGCTATAACGCCAACTATGTATAGTACAAGAAGAGTTTATCTTCGCATCAAATGTGGGACTAAAAGACTATAGTTATAGTAGTAGTAGTAGTAGTAGTAGTAGTAGTAGAAGAAGAAGAAGAAGCAACAGCAACAACAACAACGTATTGTGTTCGACTAATTTACATTTAAATACCTTCAACTTTTATGCTTTTTATAGGTTGTTACCATGTACCATTTTTATTTAGCAAATTCCTAACATCTAAGAAGCACGAAAACTCAAAAAATTCATGTCCGTATCGTGTCAGACACACATATCAGACATGCCACGGACAATCCAAAATACACTGGGTCACACCAAAATAGGTGTCAAATCCGTGTCGCCGTCTCTGAAACATGTCATTGTCGAGTCTGGGTCGTGCAACATAGGCTACCATGTCCTTTTGAGCATTTGCAATTAACTACCCCCGTTAACCTGCATTACATCTTTATGGTACAAATAGTAAATTCAAATTTTTTTTCCTGATATTGTTGAAAAACAATTTGAATATTTGAATATATTTAAATTAAGATTTGTTATATATATGCTTATATTTAAATTAGAATTTGTTAGATACATGTTTACATTTTAATTAGAATGTTTAAATATTTGAATATATTTGAATTAAGATTTGGCATATATATATATATATATATATATATATATATATATATATATATATGATTTGTTGTAGATATGTTTATATTTTAATTAGAGTTTGTTATATATATATATATATGTGTGTAGGTAGTTAGATAATATCAGTAGTTAAGCTATTAGTTATGATTTTAAATTGTGACAACTCATTTAGACTAATTTAATTTTTAATTACCATTAAAAGTTAGTTTTGGAATGAGTCCATTTTTGTTCACCCACCAAAACTAGAAGGTGTACACCCTTCCACTCAAGTGTTGTCACGTGTCAATTTTTATGCAACCTAAAACCACTTTGGAAGTGGTTTTGTCAATTTTTATGCAACCTAAAATCACTTTGAAAGTGGTTTTGTGAACATCCAAAGTAGTTTTGTCCCATATTTTGACACGTGGCAACACTTGAATGAAAGGGTGAATATACACCATAGTTTTTGTGGGTGAACAAAAATGGACTCGTTTTGGATTTGAGGATATACATTAGACGCTCGTTTTTTTAGCCGTGCCCATTTTTCATCAATTTTGAAGCCGCTTTATAATAGTAGAAAATTTTCCCCTAAAAAGAAATTTTTCACCCTGCAAAAGAGTCAAAGTTGAAGGTAGCTAAATGCCAATTAAACCATAACAGAAAAAGAAGCAAACGTTAAACAAAAAGAATAATCCTGAACTACTAGCATATACTGTAACTATACAGCCAGGAGGGATCACGGACACTCCGATATTTCTATCGCCGCCGTGTCGGACACCTATCGGGCTGTCCGAAATCCATACGGACACTGGATGTCAACAGTGTCCGTGTGTCCGTGTAAAGTGTCCCTGGTGGTAAAATCGTTGAGGAATGTTTTACCAACCGGTGATCGATGGGGGTGTCGCAGGTGGATTCGATGGGACTGAGATCGAGGGAGAGAGCTGCGCCTGCGGTGGCGGCGGCGGAGGCGGCCGCGAGGGAGAGGATCTTTAGGCGGCTGCTGGTGGTGCTGCCGGGACCCGACGACGGCGGCGGCGGCAGAGGAGAAGGAGGAAGTGAAGGAGCTTGGAGCTTGCTGAGAGCGGCGCGGAGAAGAAAGGAAGGGGCGGAGTTGGGAGAAGTAGAGGAGGAGAGGCGAGAGAAGAATCCCATCTCAATCTAACAACTGAAGAGTGAGGTCGACGAGGAAGAGGAACAGAAACAGTTATATAGAAGGACTAATATAGGGGCCATTAATTCAAGGTAATTTATAAGGGCACTACACAATTTACTCGGGGCTAGCCCATTGAAAAATTAGAAAAAATTACAAGTTTGTCATCATGAAAGTTACTCGGGGCTAGCCCACTGTTATAATCAGGACTGTCGAAATTTTGACAGTCCTACCACATGGAAGGACTGTCAAAATATCGACAGTCCTAAAACTAGGAAGGACTGTCACAATTTTGACAGTCATAACCTAGTTAGGACTGTCAAAAATATGACAGTCCTAAAAATTGTTATGACTGTCAAAATTTTGACAGTCCATTTCCCAAAATTACAAGTTTCCCACACTTGGGGCTGCCCCACACCAAAGTATAAAAGTGGAATGGGTTTCTATTTTTGGCATTCCACCTAGACTTAAGAAACCCTCATTCCACCAAGGCCAAACCTAAATTTGGAAATAGGTAGTTGTGGTTGGAGGAGTATTTAACTTTGGTGATACTCCAAGAAAAATACTTATAACGGTATGTCTTCGACAAGCTACGTTGAATAAGATTTGCAATTGTGCGAAAAAGATTTAGTTTCTTTTGATTAATGTAGGAACAATGCATGGAAAAATGTTTGATGACGAAGTCGGATCGTCCAATTCATTAATTATGCACTCCGGACGTTCCGAAGAACAAGTTGGTTGTTCCGAAGCACGTTCGGTACGTAAAACGACAACCCTAATTTGACAGTCACGAGTTATGACTGTAAACATTAGACAGTCCTATATAAATATAGGACTGTCAAATATTACACAGTCCTATATAAATATAGGACTGTTATAAATTCGACAGTCCTAATTAAAAGTAGGACTGTCATAATTATGACAGTCCTATATAAAAATTGGACTGTCAAAATAGTGACAGTCCTTGATATTTAGATGAAGTTATTAATTTATATATTTTTTTATATTGGTTATAGGAACCTTGTTCAGAGATTGTGGTACATCCTGGCGTTGGTGTTGATGTGGATGATATTTTCACAACGGATATTGAATTTGCAAGCCATGAAGAAGCAATAGAGTGGTGCAGAGAAGTTGGGAGACGACATAACGTAGTTATTGTCATTGCAAGATCCATCCGATCTCGGCCGGGCCGAAAATATCTTGAGCTTGGATGCGAAAGAGGAGGTGTGTTTAGGGATCATAAAAAAAAGGGTGTTGTTGAAAAAGAAATCCCTAAGAAAAATGTTGGGACGAGAAAATGTGGTTGTCCATTGAAGGTGTTGATTGTAAAAGTTGAAGATGTGAAGTGGATAATCGAAGTTAAGAATGGAAGACACAATCATCCTATTCCAGGGACGGTTACGGGTCATGCCTACGTGGCACGTCTGAAGGAGGATGAAAAAAAGTTGGTTGAAGACTTGTTCCTTTCAGGAGTTGCACCGAAACAAATTTTTTCTGCTGTGCGACAAAAACAAGATGGGAACAAGTCTACCATGAGGACGATCTATAATAGTTTGGCCAGAGCGAAATGCAATAGTATGAAAGGAAGAATGGCGATGCAGCAAGTATTGAAGTTGCTTGGGGAGCATCACTACGTGGAGTACCATAGAAGACATCCACAAACTGATGAACTCCTTTCATTGTTTTGGGCTCATCCTGATTGCACACATATGGCTCGGTCCTTCGCAGACGTGTTGGTCCTTGATTGTACATATAAGACCAACAAGTTCAAGATGCCTCTTTTGCATGTTGTCGGGTTTACGTGTACGGGAAAAACATTTGCAGTCGCTTTTTGTTTTATGAAGAGTGAGACAGTAGAGGATTACACATGGGCGTTGAGGAAACTACAATCCCTTTACACAGGTTACAAAGAGCCGTCTGTTTTTGTTACTGACAGAGAATATGCGTTGATAAATGCTATAGATATTGTATTTCCTCATGCGCATAGACTACTATGCACTTGGCATATAAATAGAAATATCCATGCTCAATGCAAGAAAAAATTTGAAACTGTGGACGGTAAAATAGACATGCTTCGCTTCGAAGAATTCTACAGTGATTGGAGTCTTGTATGGCGAGCAAGTACTACAGACAGTTACGAGGCAGCATGGTACATGTTCCAACAAAAGTGGGAGCCAAGCAACCCGACATGCATATCTTATATCAAAGATACTTGGCTAGGACCACATAAAGAGCAATTCGTGTTAGCATGGACCAACATGGTGAAGCATTATGGCACGATCACTACGAACCGGGTCGAAGGGGCACACTCATGTTTAAAAAGATATCTACGCTCATCGGTCGGTAATTTTGTCTCTGTTTGGCAATCGATTCATTTGATGACTATTGCCACGGTGAACGATATTGTAGCATCATTTTAGATGAGCCTCAATATTGCAAAGCATGAATACAAGCAAGAAAACCTCTTGGATGGTTTAACCCATGTGGTATCTCACAAGGCCTTGGGGTTATTGTTTGAGGAGATTCGTAGGTCGAAGTCGGTGGGTTATGATCCCGAGGTTTGCGGTTGTTCATATCGACATTCACTGGGACTTCCGTGTGCACATGAAATCAACGAATACCGTCGTAAATCTATACCTATTCCAATAGACGGTGTTGATCAACGTTGGCGACAGCTGTCGATAATGCCGGCAGTGGAAGTGCAAGATGATTTCTTTGCATTGCCCCAAGTTAAACTACTTCACGCAAGGTGGTGTGGCGCAACGGAACCGGAGAGACGATCCATTGAGTTTAAAATCCAAGAGATTGCAGTCCCGGCAACTACTCGATTGCAAGAGCCATTCGTTGTTCGAACTCCTAAGGGAAGACCACACTCAAGAAAGAGTAGAGCCAAAAAGAAGGAGGAGGAGTCAACTAAAAGAGATCCATCCTTATTTGAACTTGTCGAATGCAGTTTGGAGGCGAAGTCCCTTGTTCGAACTCCTAAGCTAACTATTCGAAGGGGGAAGAAACAGAAAACGATAGATGCAGTCACGGCGGAGGGTGTTCAAAACTTTTATGTTTCTTATAGTCTATACATTGAAAAATTCCTACCTGAGATACGGAACTTCATTTGGACTATTGATGATGTTCCTGCGGATGGCCACTGTGGATACCATGCACTAGCAAGACAACTAGGCTATTCAGTGGAAGCAGGATGGCGACAGGTTAGGGCAGAGCTGTACGAGGAGTTGGAGTCGCGACTAGCCTTCTATAGCCAGATACTTGGCGAAGAAATTGTTGGAGATTTGTTGGCAGGCATACCTTGTACGGAAACAGTTACCGGACCAGAGCATTACATGGATGTCCCGCCTGCTGCTTATGTCTTCTCTAATAGGTATAAGTTACCTATTGTAATTATCTCACAGGGTATTAACAATACTTTTTTTCCAATGTGTGCCCCCCCGGTCGAACACCGAGTATCCACTCTATGTTGCATTGGGCTTGTCGGACAACACTTCGTCATCCCAAGGTTGATCGCTCATTCTCCTATTCCGCCACCTTCTACGCTTTGGTATAAACACGCACCTGAGGAAGCGATCGCATGGACGACACCCTACATGGATGCAATGGCGGCCTATAAGAAGATGATGAAAATGGAGGATCAAAAAATTATGTCGGACGACTACTTTGATATTTTAATCGATTGATACTGCCCCATGTGAAGATGTATATTGTGTTGATCCATGTATGTTTAAGTGTATATTGAACTATATGTTGTACCTATTGTAATGAAAAGAGTTATGAAGATTTTGATTGTATAATGCGCATTGCTACCAATAACTTAGGACTGTCATTATGGAAAACTGCCAGGACTTTAGGACTGTCACATTTTTTACAGTCCTGGTGTAAACTAGGACTGTCAAAATAGTGACAGTCCTAAAGTTTACTCACTGTCAATATGTACATTTATATAACTTTAGGACTGTCACAATTTTGACAGTCCTAGTGTAAACTAGGACTGTCAAAATAGTGACAGTCCTAAAGTTTACTCACTGTCAATTTGTACATTTTTGTACATTTATATAACTTTAGGACTGTCACAATTTTGACAGTCCTAGTTTACACTAGGACTGTCAAAATAGTGACAGTCCTAAAGTTTACTCACTGTCAATTTGTACATTTATATAACTTTAGGACTGTCACAATTTTGACAGTCCTAGTGTAAACTAGGACTGTCAAAATTGTGACAGTCCTAAAGTTTTCTCACTGTCAATTTTGAGAAAATATATAACTTTAGGTCTGTCACTATTTTGACAGTCCTAGTATAAACTAGGACTGTCAAAATTGTGACAGTCCTAAAATTTTCTCACTGTCAATTTTGAGGAAATATATAACTGTCAAAATTGTCACAGTCCACTGTCAAATTTGGACAGTATACAGATCAAAATAAACAATTAACCCACTGACCAATATGCACAGTATACAGATCAAAATAGTTATAACAAGGCAAAATAAACTCATAGTGTCACAACATAGCAAAATTAACTCAAATTGTCACAAGTCATATTCAATCAAACTTTTACAACGTTTATAGTTTAAAGTTTTACAACGTTCACAATTATACAAATCAAAATGATTGTTCAAACGTCATGGCGCCTCTTCGTGCGTTGCTCTCTAGTATCCAAGAAAGGATATTCTTCAGCGTTGTCGATATTTTGGAGTTCGTCATTGATTGTCATATAATTGGAACCCTGGCAACTGACGAGGCTTCTTCCCAACTTCTTAACTTTCCTTGCCTATTCATGAAAAATGAAAATATTGACTGCTGCTAGCCGGCCGGTATCTCTAATGACGTGGCATTGCCACTCGGTGAAGAAGTGCGATACCCAGTTGAATTGTGCAGGTATATAGTTTAGCGGTTTTGTACCGCGCGGAGGAGTTATCATTTGCAAAGTTCGCCTTGGGACAGTTTGTACGTAGCCAAACTGACGTAGCACTCTATCCGGCATATAAGCCTCCTCGATCTCATGACAAGTGATAACACCGTGATATAAGGCGACTGGTTGCAACGGACGGGTAGTCTGTCGCAAATCACGGTATGGATCCCATACAATCTGCACCGCATAAAATGTAGCATAACGTCATTTAGCATAACGTAAGTACAATATTAAGTACAATATTAGGTCTAAATTATACCAATTAAGTACAATATTAGGTCTAAATTCACCTCTTCTGTCGTCATTTCTTCGAGTGCATGCCGTAGAGCGGCCAATGTGTGAGAACGTTTGGCATCTACCTTACTTGGCTTCCATCGGCACATTCTTGGCATGTTCTCGTCATACCCTCGGTTCAGGCTCGCCCGCTGCAGGGTTGGAAAGTGCTCGTATATCCATGCCTACACGTTACCGGAAATATATTAGTCCAAAAATAAACAACACAATTTTAATTTATGTAAACAAGTTGACAAAGATATATCTATACATGGAGTAGAGTCTGGCATCCAGAAATAGTCTTCGAACCCACACGGGATGCCGTACCAAGTTCGCGGTAAAGGTATGCCAGTATACCGCTTCCCCAAGAAATTTGCTCCACCGTATCAATGTTGTCCAAATTGATGAGATATTTTGCATTTATGGACGTTCCAGACTTATCGGTAATGCCGACAGCCCCTAAGATGAACTAAATATATCCGCGGGCCACATTTTCGCTATTATCAATTTCAGGGGCCGTCTCAGCGAATATCTCCTCCAAATATTTTAGAGGAAGTCCGTAGGACTTCTTGAATTCTCGAATACTAGTAAAACTAGTGGCATCAACTCCCAGACACCCTGATACATAATCCACCATATAGTCGTAATAGTTGATGCTCGAATCATCTAAAGTATGATTCTGCATGGGACGACCATCAACCCTAAGTTCCAATATATGATGGACGTCATCAAGGGTAATCGTCAACTCCCCATTGGGTAGATGGAAAGTGTTAGTCTCTGGATGCCACCGTTCTACAAATGCTGAAATCAGTGCATTATCCACCGTCGTATATGAGTAGCTACCCAAATATTGCAGACCGGTGGGACTGATTTTTGACTTCACATCATCTCCCAGTAATTCATACCGCCATGAATTCCATTTTTTGCCATGGTTGATTACCGTCAACATACGACCACTCTCCTGAAAAGTCAACAATTGGATGAAATTAAACCTCTATGTAAAATAAACTTTGAACTTACAACTATATATAAATGTATCATAACGTAATGTACTTACCGGATTGTTCCATATTTGGTATGCAATATGGTTTTCGATCGACGGTAACATAGAGCAACCGTTTGGACGAGTGTCGCCTGGACTATCTGCCTGCTCAGAAGCTCCCGAACCATTAGTAGGCCAGTTTCCGAGAGTTCGTGGAAGACTCTCGACAGGACTATCTGCAGGCTGAGAAGGTCCTGAACCATCAGTAGGCCGATTTGGAACATTTGGCATGTCCTCATCGGAGGAGGAAGAAGAGCCGGAAGAACTAGGAGGAGCACGTCTCTTTGTGGCAATCTTCTTTGTCAATGGACGTCTCCTCACTTCAGGGCGTGCCTCGGCCTCGCGGATAGTCACGCCTTGCGAAACTGTGCGTTCCTTACGCATCGACGCAGTAGGGCGTCTTCTCATTTCTTCATCCACAGTGTCCTTTCCAGGGGCATGACTATAAGATACAGACAAAAATTAATTTCTATTTTAACATAATAAGTTAATTTTTTCCCAGGACTGTAGCCATTTCTACAGTCCTGTAAGTATACAGGACTACAGTTTTCTCAACAGTCCTAATCTTTTAGGACTGTAGAATTTCCTACAGTCCCATATATATTTAGGGCTGTAGGAAATTCGACAGTCCTATATATATATAGGACTGTCGAATTTCCTACAGTCCTAAATATATATGGGACTGTAGGAAATTCTACAGTCCCGCTCGATACAGCTCGACAATGTCGAGCAGTCTCGACATTGTACGCCCTAGAATCATGTTCCAAACGACTTCTATGTCTAAACTACATCCTAGACTCCGCCAAGGACTAGTATGCCCTCATTTGAAAGAAAATAACTCAAAATTTTCACATGCAAGATGATTTATTATAATTTTTGGAAAAAATTTCAAATACAATAGCACAAGGAGAATGATGATTTCTACCTTGCTTCTTTCGAGACTTTGGGAGCCATCGACAAGGAGGAGGAGGACAGCGGTGATGTTTCGGCGGGAGGGGGTCGGCTGAGGGGGGAAAGCTCCGGTCGGCTGAGGGAAGAAATAATATTTTTTTCCAAAAACCTGGGCTAGCCCCAAGTATAAACTTGGGCTAGTCTGAGTAAATGTTCCTCTCTTGTGGGCTAGCCCCAATCCTGGGCTAGCCCCAAGTAAAATGGGCAGTTCCCTTATCAAAAGCCTAATTCAATGGTGTTGATAAAGGGACCACAAAAAATCCTTGGGACTAGCCCACCTCCCCCTCCAAACCTTCCAAACCTCTACTACCGCATCACTTGACCGGAGACCTCCTCATCCACTCCTCCAATTTCAACATTTCAACCATTAATCGATGGGTCCCAAATCCTCGAAAAAATTAAGGTACAATTCTTCTTTCTCATTCTTCCTTTCTATTTTTTTAATTTTTCATTGCATTTTGAAAAAAATTCAAAAATTTCCTTTCCAATAAGCTAAAATAGGTTTTGGATGTAATTTCGACGTATTTCTGGAGTCTCGAACCTATTTGTATGCAAGTTCGAAAATCCTCGAACAGTCGGGACAGAAACAGGCAGGACTGTAGAAATTTCTACGGTCATAAATACATTCTAGACTATTGGAATATTTGCAGTCATTTATGTAAAGAGGATTGTAGGAATTTCTATAGTCCTATATGTATATAGGACTGTAGAAATTTTTACATTCCTGATTGTGTAAACATCCGTATTTTTCAGAAATTAAAAATATTTTTTGAGAATTTTTTGCTATTTTTAAATAATTAAATAAATGTTCTTCTGAATTAAATATTTTTAAGTATCAAAAATAAATATTAAAATATCATGAAAATAATATTTTTTGGTGTTAAATAATTAATTAGACTTACAACAATTTTTCTGGATTTTATTGGACCCTAGAGCTATTTTTAAAGACCTAAAAACTAAAATTTTTAAATAAACCAAAACAAACCAAAATAAAACCGGTTTAATTCTAAACCAAATCGAACCGGACCAACTGAACCAACCCACCCTGAACCGGACCCTATCATATTGGATCGGGTCAGATCTGAACCCGACCCGACCCACTACCCGACCCGACCCGTTAAGTTACTGCACAGTAACTGTAAACCCTCGATTTCCAAACGTCGACGCCGCTCGCCCTTGCCGATTCCTCTCCGCCTGCCGCTCCGGCTTCGGCCGTCGACGCTCCGCCTCCCGCACCTCTCCACCTCTCTCAACGTCCGTCGACCGCTCCTCCTATAAAAACCCCTCCACCCCATTCGCCTCGCCACCAACACCACAGCCACCATCGCCTCTGACCACCGCTCCACCGTGCTCCGGCGACCTCCTCGACAACTCCCCGGCGACATCTCCGCCGCCTTCTCCACCGACCCGAGCTCAGCCACCGTCGAGACCCCTCTGCCAACCCCAGCGGCCACCGCAGCAACCGCCGCCACGCCGCGTTCTTCCGCGACAGCATATGTCAGCAAGGTACCTGCTTTCCCGCGTGCGTAATTCCATGTACGTGAATTCCATGTACGTGGATCCATTTTTTATTTTGTCAAATCCTACGCGTACCCTGCGTGACCCTCTCGATACCCGTGCCATTGGTTCGACGCATCGCGTCCTATTCGGTCACAAACCGCGACGCAAAATCAAGAAAATAAATCCCCAATTCTGAAAATTCAGAATTTGTCCAGAACTCCCCAGTTCGCGACCGTTTTGCGACCAACCTGTGAAATATTTTCAAAATTGGCTTGAACAATTAATTAGACCATATGACCAAGTTTTTAATCCTATTTTTAGTGTAATTTATTGTGTTGTAATTTGTATTTAATTTGAGGGTGTAAATGACCGAAATATTGGTTATTTAAAAACCCGAATTTCTTAGAACTGGGTGCGCCCCGCTAAACGGGACGACTTGGTCATATGCGAACTTCACTGAAAGGTGCGCGCCGTTAATACGGACGTGTGGAATTTCGCGAAAGTTGATTTGGATGTACGTGCACACCGGAATCAACGCGTATCCGTCGACAACACCCCGTATCGGCCATGTTCTGAAACTCGTTGTAACTTCGTGTACGCTTGTCATATCGAAACAAAATTTGCGCCATCGGACTCGTGGAAATACGCTGGTCCTGTGACCCAAGTTTGGTTCGATTCTGAGAACGTTGACAAAATCTCGTATCGTGGGCCCCACGGCTCCACTTGACGGGCGATTTTGTGATCAGCTCATCGAAATCCAGTTCTAGACATTCTGTTGGGTTCGTATCGTCGTTCTGGACTTGTAGACACTAAGTTTGGTAATTTTGAAGAACATTGTCTCTAACACATTTTTCGGTGCGAAGCGGCCCACATGTGAACCCCGCTTTGACCAGAAACAGTCACTTTTGTCCCTGTGTCCAAATTGGACTCATGAACAGGCAATTCTAGATATTTAATATCTTCTGAACCTGATGGTAGTGTTTATTACAGCTTTCGGAGGAGTACCTGCAGATTCCGCTGATATCGGAGCAGCTGTTGGTATCCAAACCCCAGGCAAGTATATCTTGCCAATCTTGCAGTAATTGCTACATGTTATTTCCTTGATTTATTTATATGTTGTATCTGTTCAACCTAGGACCGTGTAACATTACTTAACATCCGAATAATATTTGGGTGTCAACGCCGTACGCGGAGTTGTGTATCGTCACCTAGAGATGGATATCGAAACCCTAGACATTCTCGTGCTTACCTTATCAAGTACGTCATACCCATGACACCTGACACTGTTCATGAGACAGAATCTTCCTAAGATATTCATGGTAATTCTGTATAGGCTACATGATTGATGACATAGATTTTATATTCATAGCTATCATATGACTTGCTGCATTAGATATGATCTTGCGTGACATGGACATGAGACGTTGTGGACATGAGACATGTGATTACATTTGGATGGAGAGAGACACACAGGCTACAGGCTGATTTTATATATATATTTATTATTGTGAGGTCGTAGACTCTACATCAGAGCTAGGCACATTACGTGATATTACTGCTACCGGCTCCCCGACACAGAGCTTGTAGTGGTCTCAGCCTGAGTACTAGTGATGCTCTCACTTGCATTTCACATAGATGGTTACATAGTTTACCCTATTGTTTCATTTATTATTGCACTGCATTTATTTTGGCTTGAGTTATTTGTACCTTGCTATGTCCCCTGAGGACCTGGATCCGTATTATGTCCCCAGGTTTAGTAGAGGAATTCTATCCCGAGGTATACGGAGCAGGAGCAGAAGTAGGAGCAGGAGCAGACAATGGAGCTGAACCGATCCCCGAGGACGAGGTGATGGCCGAGGATTTCTCCTGAGTATCTGTTATCTATACTCAGTTTTTGCTATTATTAGACTCTTTTGTTTCTGGTCTGTTGAACCAGTGTATCAGACTTATTATCGGGTTGTTCCCCGATTTACTTTATTGAGACTTGATGATGGTTATATTTGATTTTGCTGATATTGATCATATTTATCTTCCATGGATGAGATTAGATTGTGACATATTTAGTAGACTTCATTATTGTGTTACAGCTTAAGTACACCTTAATGGGTCCATTAAATTGGGTTTGCTCATTAGAGTGTGCTGCTAGCCATTGCCACGTTGCTAGTCCCTCGGCATTTTGGGACTGGGGCTTGACATAATTTTTGTGGTGGCCCATGCAGGTCAACGACTAACTTGTTCGGTTTCAACTTAGGAACCGAGCAAGCCCGCAATAAGGATATGATAGGTTATAGGATCTCATCCATTGATTTGAATCATTTTTTATCTTTATATCGGATTCGAATTAATTGCTTGATTTGCATCATGTTTTGATTCCTCTGTACGTTCTCATAGTTTAATTTTTTATACAGAGTAATCGATCTGAGAACCGATGACGAGAATCCCTTAGGTACACCACACGATGTTGTGGTCACCTATCATGATAGAGTGACACCAGAAAATAGAGGACAATCAGCTCAAAGCGATCAAGCTGGCCAGCATACTTCAAGGTTCCGGCGTGATGACATCCCACCTCCGCCATAGTTCACTCCACCGATGCATGTTTTTCCACCAGGGCAAGCCATGGACGGGCAGCAGATGTTTCAAATATTTTATGCCATGATGCAAGCCCAACAGCAGGTTCAACAAGAGGCTCAGCGTCATGAGGCGGAGTACTTGAGGAACAGCCTAGTAACCGCATTGGAGCAGGCGAACCCACCAGCTAGGCGACCATAGACGGGATCTATCACTAATTTTTGCCAGCTGAAGCCCCGTACCTTTTCTGGCAAGGAGGGGCCAACTGAAGTTCACGAGTGGCTCACGAACACACAACACCAGTTGGAAGCAGCTGAACTTCCAAGGGAGAGATGGATGACTGCCGTCAGGATGCAGTTGACGGACAATGCGCACCATTGGTGGCTATCTGAAGAGAGGAGGCTCGGACATGACCGAGTCACTTGGGAAGAGTTCTCCAGACTCTTCCAGGAGATGTATATCCCAGATATTGCTCGGTCGAAACTCCGAGACAAGTTCAACCGCCTTATTCAAGGCAATATGTCGGTGGAAGAATACAATACGGAGTTCATTCGACTGAGTCACTTTGCCCCTTCTCTAATTCCTACAGAAGAAGAGAAGGAGGACAAGTTCTTCGACGGACTCAGGTTTGAGCTCCAGAGATTGATCGAATCTGTTGCACCAACATCATACACAGACGTCCTTGCTGCAGCTCGACGCATGGAGCGCATCACTAGGAGGGAGTCAAGTCTGAAGCGGCCATTCACATCAACACCATCCAGAGCATCACATGGGGAGTCTGCAAAGCGACCCCAGAGGAATCTACCTCAGAGAGCAGCACCAAGAGCCCTATCCCTTCCTACTTGTCACTACTGTGCCAAGGTAGGCCATATCGAGAGGGAGTGTAGACGCAAGTTGGGACTATACCTGATTTGCGAATCCAACCAGCATCCAGCCAAGGACTGCTCTAAGCGCCGAGAGGGAGCACCAACGGTAAATCGACCAACTTTACCAGCACCGAGGCCAGCTTATCCAGCATTGGGAGCACCACAGATGGGAGTTGGAGGAGTCAGACCACCAGCTCCAGGAGGGTATCAGCAGAGACCACCATTGGCACCACAGGCAGCACTATTCCAGCAGGCTCGTCAGCAGAGAGGTCCAGCTCAGGGACGAGGACAGGCATTTGCATTGGCTGTTGAGGAGGAAGCTACTGCATGAGAGATTATAGCAGGTACTATATTAGTAGCTCCATTACCTGCTGCAGCTTTATTTGATTCTGGAGCATCGCATTCATTCATAGCTGCTAGCTTCGTAGCCACACATAGAGTAGCTACCGCACCCCTTCCGAAGACTAAGAGAATTCTTACTGGAGGTGGAATTATCCCAGTTAGTGACATCTGTAGATCTTGTTCAGTAGTACTCTGTGGAAGAGAGATGCGAGCCCAATTTCTGATCTTTTCCATGCCGGATTATGATGTTGTACTTGGTATGGACTCGTTAAGTCAGTACCATGCGACCCTAAATTGCCGGCTTGGACGGGTTATATTTAGACCGCCTGGACATCCAGAGTTTGAGTTTCTTCGGGGAGCTATAGAGCAAGGTGTTCAGCCTACTCTTAGGGTACTATCTGTAGAAGGGGAGTCAGGTTACCCAAGAGTTATATCAGAGTTTGTGGATGTATTTTCCGATGATCTTCCAGGTTTACCACCTGATCGGGAAATAGAATTCACAATAGACTTGACTCCAGGAGCAGAGCCTATCACTTCATCAGTGTACCGGCTAGCACCTAAGGAGTTGGTGGAATTGAAGGAGCAAGTTGATGATCTTCTGGAGAAGGGTTTTATTCGACCCAATGTTTCACCATGGGGAGCACCCATATTATTTGTGCTGAAGAAGGATGGGACAGTACGCTTGTGTATTGACTACAGGGCACTGAATGCTGTAACCATTAAAAATTGGTATCCCTTGCCACGCATTGATGACCTATTCGATCAATTGAGTGGTGATAGGGTATTCTCGAAGATTGACCTTAGATCCGGTTATCACCAGATTAGAGTAAGGAAGGAGGATATACCGAAGACAGCCTTTAGGACCAAGTATGGACACTATGAGTTCTTAGTTATGCCGTTTGGTTTAACCAACGCGCCAGCTGTGTTCATGAGTTTGATGAACAAAGTTTTCCATCAGTACTTGGACAAGTTCGTGGTTGTGTTTATTGATGATATCTTAGTATATTCCAAGAGTCACGAAGAGCACGAGGAGCATCTCAGAATCGTGCTAGAGACGCTAAGGCAGGAGAAGCTGTATGCCAAACTCAGTAAATGTGAGTTTTGTATGGATAATGTGCATTTCTTGGGACATATCATCTCTGAAGAAGGACTTTCAGTTGATCCAGAGAAGGTTGCTACAATAGAAACTTGGCCTACACCTACATCAGTTGCAGAAGTGAGCAGTTTTCTCGGACTTGCTGGATATTACCGGAGGTTCGTAGAAAATTTCTCAAGGATTGCGGAGCCTATCACGCAGTTGACGCGTAAGGACCAGAAGTTTGCATGGACGGAAGATTATCAGAATGCCTTTGAAGAATTGAAGAGGCGATTAACAACAGCATCGGTCTTGACTCTTCCTTTTGGATCGGGAGGCTTTGTTGTTTATAGTGATGTGTCAGGCAGTGGACTAGGATGTGTTTTGATGCAACATGGCAAAGTTATCGCTTATGCATCGAGACAGCTAAAGGTCCATGAGAAGAACTATCCGACGCACGATCTTGAGCTAGTTGCAGTAATATTTGCACTGAAGATATGGAGGCACTATCTTTATGGAGAGAAGGTAGAAATATTTACTAATCACAAGAGTCTGAAGTATGTATATACTCAGAAGGAGCTCAATATGAGACAAAGACGTTGACTTGAGTTGATGGTCGACTTTTGTAGCGCCCCGTTCTTCCGGTGCGGAGAGCGCGGCTAAGAAACACAAACGGTATCGTTCGATCGGAATAGATTGGAACAACTCATCCTCGTTATGGATTTGTTTCTTTGGAATCGATTCCCATATTTAGTGGACCATGCCCCCGGGATCGACTTAGCGGCAGAGTCAGGAGGGACCTCTCCGCTGTTATCTTTTATTGCCTCGGATTTCGATGTCGCTTGTTGCTTTCGTACTTTGAGTTGGTTTTGTGATTTTCTTGTTTTCCTTGAACGATTTCAATGAGTTTTATTGTTTTCGTTCATTGAACTGCACTTCAATTTCGAGATTGGAAAGAGTGAAAGAAGTATTGATCGAGCTGTTCGTGATGCAGGTAAACGAGCAGTAGGCGGCTTGCGAGCGGAGTCGTGAAGCGCATCTTTCCTTCTCCCTTCCAACCATCTAAGTGAGTGGCTACCAACCCGATTAGCTAGCCCTGCTTTCAAGCTTCACACCCTAAAATCTTGCATTCTTCTTTGCCCCGATCAAACGATACTGAGTAATAACTAAAAGATATCAAGATAAAAAAGGAATAGACTTGGTACATTATGCTTGTCAATAACTTCATGAACGGATACTGAACTGCATGCTTGTTCATTTGGGAATAAATCATGAATTATTGCTTGTCTTGTACAATTGCTTGTCTTGTACTCTTGTTGCCTCAAATTGTACTCTTGTTGCCTCAACTACAAAAATTGTTAACTTGAAAACATATTGTTCGATCATGGACAACTTGTGCACAGTGTCACGGTCTCGCAGACGATGCTGGGGCACTGGCATCGATCCGGTCCGGGCGAGGCCTATTGTTTTAGTCTCTTGTTCGGCGGAATGGCTTGCAGCGCCTCTTGTACTTACGATGCATACCATTCTCGTCAAAGACTATCGTCCATTATGGCAATCAAGCCAGTGATCATCTTGTATATTTAAACCTGTTGCAAACTAACTTGTGTCTTCGTGGCAGGGAAGGCATGGTAAGTATTGTGCAGGTGGTTCAGACGGGCAGATAAAATCCACCGAACGGTGGCAAGTTCATTTCAGTAAATTCTATATGCTGCTTACTTGTAAATGAACTAAGGCAAGATAGAAACCCACAAAAATATACATGCTTCATTAAAACAACGTGTTGATTGGTATAGTTCGGTTAGCTCGCCTTCACTAGTATGTTTCGACATGCTGACCCTCGTTGAAACAGGTTCTCCGCACCAAGGCGAACCGAGCGAGGAGCCAAAGTCGTCTTCCCGAATCCAGTCCAGCTGTAGGCGCATCCTAATCGTGCCGCATTTTGAAGTACTTGAAAAAAGGCGCTTGCAACTTTATATACACAATGCAGCTTCGTGTCAAAGCCGTCCTCCAGCCCGGAGGTCTTTATCATTTTGAAGTTTAGTAAAGGGATGTAATGTACAGGACTGCTATCTCATTTTGAGTCAACACTTTTGTAAGCCCGTGTAGCATATTAGCTGACTCGTTCAAGAGTTTGTAATAGATGTTCATTATCAATAAAGAGAACTTTTCCATGTTTCAAATCTGTGTTTTAATTTATCTGCGTACTCTAAATATGTGCTCGTTATGCAAAATACTTTAGCCTTGTGCGGGCGCAACCCCAGGCCCGCACGGTATCACGATTCGAGGGACGCCCCAACGATTCCACGAAATCAGGTCGTGACAACTTTGATATAGATCTGCAGTACCGTCCGGGCAAGGCGAATGTCGTAGCAGATGCACTCAGCAGGAAGCCTATGATCGGCTCCATCGGTAAATGGGAGCAAGGGCTGTATCATCTTTCCTCGGCATGGGACAGCTGGACTGTCTATTCTTCCTATCGGTTGCCAACAATTGCCCTGCTGCGCTATTGTTGGATAGTTAGAAGTAAAGTAAGGCCTAGAATTATGCATATTGGTCCAAAGTTAGTGTTTAGTATCGAAATTTGATATTACCGAGTGCATACAACCTAGTACAATAGTCGATATTGATTTAAAGTAGATATGTATTATGTTTCGAGTCCAAATTTTAGATTTTCGACCAACTAGGTTAAATTTAACATGAAACACAATGTGCACTCCTTAAATGTAGTACAGAATGACCATTGGGAGACACAAATGCATGCTCATTAAACCTAGGTTTTTTTTTGGTAAATTAAAGTATCATATCAGAGCCTAAAATTAGGTGACACGATTGATTTTCAACATTTTTTTATAAAATTTCAACATGCACATTGATTAATTAATATGATTTCAAGACTTTAATGTATATAACATCACATGTTTAACCTCCGTTTAGTATCATCGGCTTTGAACAATATCTGAAACCCACGAATTCTGCTTTTTGACTCAATTTTAATCTAATTTCAAAAAATTCATCATTTACTAAATTATAACAGTGCAAGCTTGACATAGTACCGATTCTAGTTTATCTTTTTAGTTACTAGTAGTCGCATGACCAAATTGAGATACAATATCATATATTTATATATTTCAAGTTACTAAATTCGTGTATTATGTACTTGTGTTATATTTGGAGCCATTGCGTACTCGATGTGCTTGCTCAACACAACAATTTCCTAAAATCGTGTATTCTGTACTCCGATTTGAATTCTTGCACTTCTCTCATTAAATTTATAATATGAAAGAATGTCTTTTCTATTATGGGTTTCGGTGTGAGTTTGTCCACCGGGGGGGGGGGGGGTTATACCCGTAATATTGTATGGAGTGTTGCTCTGGATATATATTACCATGTTGACAGGTTTTCGGATCAAGAAATACAAAGGAGACTGTGCCATTTTTTTTAGATAACCAAATTTTGAATATGAAAACTATCGAGTGTTAATCTAGGTTACTCTGTGTTCAAAATAAAATTACACTGAATTAAAGACGAACTCGTGATAACTCTAAAAATTGTAGGGATTGATGCTAAGACTGTCCAAGACGAATAGGACATGGACACAAAGACACATTGAAACTAAATTCTTAAGCCATGATCTTTCAGAATGCAAGGTTATTCACTGCATCAGACATTCTTTAGTATGGTGTTCTCGTATCACGTTGTGACATAGAGCACACAAATCGAAACATATACTCCTTTGTGGGTATGGAGTCTTTCGATCATGGTGTGACTGTAGCACTCATATCAAAACTCATACTACGAAATTCCTATCTTAAGATAATAATAGTTTAGGTTTATCGAATTGGTAGTTTGATTGTTAGGTCTGCACCATGGGAGGGAGAGAACATTAGGGTCACATTGTCACGACCCGCATCCAAAAAATCGGGCATGAGTCGTGGGTACGTCCAGCCTACGTCGCAGAATCGGCGGTAGAACGCTGTCTAGGTCCGTTCTAGGTCACAATATCTATATCTCACAATCACCTGTCAAT
>JAYESA010000016.1:120745711-120968211 GCA_036927795.1 Iris macrosiphon | reverse complement strand
GGCTGAGACTACTACAGAATCAGTGACAAGAAACCATAGCAGTGTTTTCTCGAAGGGCCAGTACAGGTGCCAAAGCTCTGTGTCAGAGACTAGGACACTTCCAGATAACCAGATATATATATAATATAATCAGCCTTGATATGGTAATACTCTCCCCACCCAATGAAATTTCACGTCACAGTTCTCAATGTTCATGTTACGCAAGATTGAAACTAATGCAGTCAGTCATTTATTAAGTTCTAAGAAGATAAACTTAAATCATGAAATCTATACAAAACCTCCTTGAATAATCAGGAAGATTCTATAACATGCTTTGTGTCAAGTGTCCTGGGTATAAAGTACTGGATAGGGAAAGTACAACAGTCACAGAAATTTAGAGCAAGAGATTCAAAATGAATTAAATACTGCATTTAATGGCAAGGTACACTTGCCTGGATTTTCGGTTCCAAATGTTGCTCTGGCTTCAGCTGGATTTCCAAGCAGTACTCCGGTTGCTGAAATAGACATCACCATCAGGTCCAGAACACATCAATCAGCTAGGAACGTCTGTCCTTGAGTCCAATTTGGAGACAAGGGCAAAAACGTTATTTTCGGGTCAAGACGGGGTCCAATTGTGGGCCGCTTTGCACCGAAAAATGCGTCAGGGTCAAAGGTCTCAAAATCAGTCCAACTTAGTGTCAACAGGTCAGGAACGATGATACGAACCCAACGGAACTTCCAGAATTGGATTCCGATGAGCCGTTCTCAAAATCGCCCGTCGAGTGGAGCCTGTGGGGCCCACGACACGCAATTTTGTCAACGTTCTCAGAATCGAACCAAACTTGACCCACAGGACCAGCGTATTGCTACGAGTCCGATGGCGCAAGTTTCGTCTCGATCTGACGTGTGTACACTAAGTTACAGCAAGTTTCAGAAGGGTCGAATACGGGGCGTTGTCCGCGGATACGCACTGATTCCGGTGTGCACGCACATCCGAATCAGCTTCTGCGAAATCCCGCACGTCCGTATCTACGATGCTCACGTGTCGGTGAAGACCGCACGTGACCAAGTCGTCCCGTTTGGCGGGGCGTACTCGATTCCGGGGTGAATCAGGGTCTGGGTTTTCCTGTTTTTGGATCGCGGTGTGCGATCACCACAGGACGCGATGCCCCGAGCGGTTTGTCCGGGCACCGAGAGGGTCATACAGGCTACGCGATACAATTTACGGAACTGAATTCCGAGCTACGAGTCAAAAGTTACGGTTACCTGAAGTGGGTTCCACAAACCGAAAATCTCCGTGTCCTCGAGATGCGTCCGACACGAGTCCAATCTAGGGTTAGGTTTACTGTGTTCTGAGAACCCTGTGTCCGTCCTCGCTGTGTCCGTGTCTAGGGCTGTTAGGGTTTTCTCGTGTCCGGGTCTTCCTGTGTCCGTGTCCTCGTTCACTGGGGTGTCGCCGGGGTAGGGTGGCGCTGCGACCGGAGGCAACCGAGGAGCAGAAGCGGCCGGCGGAGCTCACTGGGTCGGGGACGGCGGAGCTGGGCGCCGGAGGGGAGGAGAGAGGAGGGAGGAAGGGGTTGGCCGCGGCTGGTGTCACCACCCCATTTCCAGAGCCGGGTATTTTTTTTTATTTTTAATTTGGTTAATTGTGTATTATTTATAATTAATTGTATTTATATTTAATTAGTGATTGCATTATTTTTTATTATTTTTATTTTGATTGTTTTAGGATTTTGGCTAGCCTGGACCCATGTCAGACCCTAGTGGACCCATGTCCGACCCAGCCCACACCCTTGTGAGAATTATTTTGGGGCTTAGAATTATTATTTTATTTTTAGGAGGTTAGTTGGTGAGATTTGGAACTAGTTTGAGTGCATTTGGAGACCCGGAACCCAAAACCGAGTGAATAGGGGCGTTTTGGGAATTTGGAAAGTTGTAAATCTCCTTTTAATTCCCATGGCCGGCCTACCTACCCCCCCACCCGTGAGAAAACCAGCAGCCCCTCCCCTTTGCTTTGTGTTCTCCACTTCTTCTTCTTCATTTCTTCTTCTTCTCCACTTCTTCTTTCTTCTCCTTCTTCCTCCAAAGTAAGTTTCTTCCACTTTTCTTCTTTCTTTCTTCCATTCCTTCTTCCTTAAGCTAACCCTCACCTTGCATTTTCTCTAACCTAGGTGTGAGAAGCTTAGATCTAGTGTGAGAGATAGATTTGGAAGCTTGGAGCTTGAGGGAGTTGATTTGGAGGGAATTTGGGACTTTGGCCTTGGGATTCCAACTCCCAAGAGGTAAAACCTAACTTTCCCCTTCCTAATTATTTTTGTGTAGTGTAATTAGTGTTGTAGAACCCTCCTAGACCCTAACCCTACCCGTAGGAGGAAGTTGGAACTAGTTTGGGTGAGTTTAGAGACTTTGACATTAGGTTTTGTGTCGAATTCGGGTGGAATCCGAATTTGGCCCAATTTTGGGTGATGCCCTAGGTTAGATGGACCTAGGTAGACGTTGTCGGGAGTCGTGAGGGTGAGTGCGTGTCTCCGTTCGGACACGGGAAGTCGTGTCGCGGAGAAACGGGCGTTTCGGGCGAAATTGGGGCTTTTCGTCGTCGCCGATTCTAAGTGCGTGTGCGTTTCCGCCACGGGCATAGAATCGACGTGGGAGCACATTTTCTAGGATCTAGACATCGTGTAGAGCGCGTGGGTAAATTTTGGGCCGATTCCGAGTTCGTTTGGTGTGCGTTTCAGGAGGTTTTCCGAGCCGCGCACCACGTGTTCGTCGAAATGACCGAACGGCCATTTCGACTTGGTTTCCTCGTTTCGGCTTTGTGCGCGCGTTGGGTTAGTATCGGAGAGTGTGTGCTAGAGTTTTCGGGCTATATTTTATATATTTTTAGGTGTTTGGACGTGTCGGGGTCGTTGGGCGTGTGTGGGGCGTGTTGTGAGAGTGTTGTGTTATTTTTGTGTATTGTGTCTTGATATATATATATATTTTTGTGTGTGTCTATATATATATATATTTATATATATGTATGTGTGTTTATGTATATATATTTATATATATATGTGTGTATTTATATTTATGTATTTGTATATGTATATGTCTATGTGTATATATATATATGTATATGTGTAAGTGTGCTTGTGTGTGTATGTATATATATATATAGGTGTATGTATATATATATAGTTTAGAGTGTGTATATATATATATTTTGAGTGTATATATATATGTAGATATGTATATATATTTATGTGTGTGTGTGTGTTGTTAGTGTTGTGAATGTGTGTGTGTATTAGTGTGTGAGTGTGTTAGTGTGTGTGTGTGTGTAGATGTATAGATATATATTAGTGTATATATATATAGATATATGTGAGTATATGTAGATGTGTGTTTATATATATATAGAGATATGTGTTTGTGTATATGAGTGTGTATGTGTTAATATGTGTTAATATGTGTGTGTATATATATATGTTAGTAGATGTGTTAGTGTGTATATATATATATATATATAGAGTTGTGTGTGTATATATATATATGTATGTATATATATATATATGTGTATATATATATATATAGGGGTGTGTGTGTGTGTGTGTGAGTTGAGAGGGGGGGGGGGGGGCAGAACCTGGGCAGAAAACTGCAGCAGCAGCAGCAGAAAACTGCAACAGCAGCAGCAAAAGCAGGTGCAGTAGCAGCAAAAGCAGTGGCAGCAGCAGCAGATAAGCACAGTAGCAGCAGCAGTTTTAGGTAGCAGCAGCCGCAGTACAAGCAGCAGCAGCAGCTAGCAAGAGCAGTGTGCGAGAGAGAGGGGTATGTATATATATATAGATAGATAGATATTAGATCAATAGGTAGATGGATAGATAGATGCATAGATAGTTAGAGAGATAGGTAGATAGTTAGACATTTAGATAGATTTATGTTTATCTATTAGATAGATATATTTATGGATTGATAGATGAATAGATAGCTAGGTAAAGAGATAGATACCTATATCTATGGATAGATAGATAGGTAGATTAGATAGTTAGATAAATAGATAGTATGTTAGATAGATGGATAGATTGATAGATATATATGCTAGATTAATAGATAGATAGAGTACTAGGTAGATTAGATAGTTAGTTAAATAGATAGACATATAGATAATTACATAGATAGATAGTTAAGTTATTAGTTAGATATTGGGTTTGATAGTTAGGTAAATAAGATAGATAGGTAGTTAGTAGATACATAGATAGATAAATCTATCTATGGATTGATAGATAGGTAGGTATTTGGTAGATACCTATATATATATATATATATACCTAGAGCTAGATATATATATTATAGTTAGATGTATATATATGTGTGTAGGTAAGGTAAAGGGTATATATGTATATGTGTGTGGATATATATATACATAGGTACATATATGCTTAGATATATATAAATATGATAGATATATATATTATCTAGCCTAGATTAATAACTAGGTATATATTCAATAGCTAGATAGCTAGTTAGAGGGGTTTTAGAGCGAAACCTCAATATCTTGAGATACCAAGGTATTTCAATACCTTAAGATAACTAAGGTATTGGGTTTCGAGCGGGGTT
Source organism: Iris macrosiphon (assembly GCA_036927795.1). NCBI lineage: Eukaryota > Viridiplantae > Streptophyta > Magnoliopsida > Asparagales > Iridaceae > Iris > Iris macrosiphon. The sequence continues at coordinate 120,963,639 of JAYESA010000016.1, read as the reverse complement.
TTTGAGCAATAGCCTAGGATTTGTCTTGGAATGATTTTTATATGTTTATATATATATAATTACGTGTGCTAGCATAGGTTTTAGCGGGTTTAGGCGGGGTGCGTAGCCTAGGTTGAGGTATCGGATACCGAGGGTATCCCGGTATCTCAAGGAGGCGAGTTTGTGAGTTTAGTAGCTTAATGAGCTCGGTTTGACCTAGAATTTCAGGAGCACCCTAGTTTGACCCAGACTTGACCGTAGTTGACTCGGTTGACCGCCAAAGTCAACTTTTGACCTAGTTTTGACCTAGAGTTGACTTTTTGGACCCAAAGTTGACTTTTTGACCCAGATTTTACCGGTTTGACCCGTTTGACCTAGAACGACCCTAGAAGCCTATTTTTAATTATTTTATATCTGTTTAACTCATTAGAACCCTGTTTAACCTTGCTTTTCGCATTAGGTCCTTGCGACACCAGTTCGGATCGCCAGTTGCTCAGGACGTCAGGCGAGTACATTCTCTGATAGTTTTCATTATCTGATGATTATTATGATTCAGCTTCTAGTATAGTATCATATGATTATTCTGGCACAACACGAGACACTGATTGATATTTCTGGATTCATTTACTTGCGACACGTACATTTCATGTTTCTGGCCTCTATTCTGGAATCACTACAGGCATCACTACAGGCATCACTCATGTTCAGGCTGGACTCATCTTGATTTGCGTGTCGGGTCTTGGATCCACTTGTATTAGTCGGGGCGGGGAAATACTCGAGTAGACATGTAAACATTCCTATCTGGCATCATCAGGAATCACTCCCTCTGGTCTAATCTGGAATGATAGCAGCCGTGCACCCAGTGCGCGGTGAGCCGTACTTACCCCTAGCCGTTTACATGTCGAAACAAGTATTTCAAAGACACCGAGTTCATTCTTTATAGTCTGGACTCTCATGCATTTCTTGACTTGTCTCACTTACATATTTCTGGACTTGACTCACTACATGTTTTTCATGCTAGACTCACTACACGTTCATGTGCACGGACTTGATCTTAGCTTAGATTTCCTGTATATTGCAGTTACTACTATCTTGTTTCTGATATTCCTGCATCTTTACCTTTATGCACCAGTGATACATGTTTATTTCCTGTTTCATACTTACTTCTTTCTTCTTGCTACTTGCTATAACTGTTTTATAGTTTTTATCATTTAAATGGAACTGCTGTTAGAGATGTACTTGCTCCAGTCCTGACTGGACATATTTTTCAGAGTATCCGGAGGAGTGGTGTCCGACGTTTTATGGACCTGAGCCTGTCGATGGTGCAGACAGGGACCCTCTAGTTTAGAGGTGATTTCCGGGTTGGTAGCCGGGATCACTAGGATCTTGTTGTTGTTTTTATTAGCTTTTAGCACCGGATTTGTCTCCGGTTTTGGATTGAGACCTTGTTTGTATATTATTTTGGATGATGTATTGTTGTATTATTATTATTATTGATGTTGTGGTTGTTGTAGTAGTAGTTGGTGGTTAGACTTTATAGCTGTTAGTCTTCTTTGTTATCTATCGTGCTTAGATTCGTGATTGAGTACTTGAGATCATCATTTGATATTGCTCCTCCGTTTGGAGTTGAGATCTTGGCAGATTATATATATTGTTTGTGTGGTTGCCCTCCTTTTGGAGAGGTCATGCCCGATTTTGTGTGAGATTATTATTTAGTTAGTTGACCTAGACAGCGTTCTACCGCCGATGCTGCGGCGTAGGCTGGACGTACCCACGACTCATGCCCGATTTTCCGGGTGCGGGTCGTGACAGCTGGGCGACGTCGTGGCGCTGCGGGCGGCTGGCGGCGACGTCACGGCGAGGTCGAGGGCTGGGGAGTGGTCGGAGACAGAGCTGCGGTTGAGGAGAGGCGGAGGAGAAAAGAGGGGTTAGGGCTTCCGGCGGAGCTGGGCTTTATATAGCCGAGGTGGGGAGAGGGACGGCCGGCGGGTGAGGGGAGGTGAAGCGAGGCGGTCGGCGGCCGGCCGTTATCGAAGCTGGAGAGGTGGGGGAGACCAGGCGGCGGCGGTTGGCCGACCGAACGGTCGGGCAGTCGGGAAGAGGAAGAGAATGAGTTAACGGGTCTCGGGTGGCCGCGGGTCGGGTCGGGTCTACGGATCCGGCCCGATCCGAAAAATACGGGTCGGGTTCGGGCTATCGGGTTCGGGTCTAGATTAAACCCGGATCCGACCCGATTGGGTTTAAAAATAAACCCGGTCCGGTTCAGTTTGGTTCGGTTCAGTTAAATAAACCCGGTTTATTTGGGTTTTAAATTGATTTAATATTTAATTAGTATTTAGGGCTTTAAAAATTCATCCGGGGTCCAATAAATTCCCGGAAAAATACCCTAAGTCTAGATTTTTATTTTACACCATAAAATATTATTTACATAATATTTTAATAATATTTATTATCATTTAAAAATTTATTGAATAATTAAAACACTGGTATTTAATTACAGGAAAATTCCAGAAAATCCCAGAAAATTGTGATAAATTCAATTTTTAAATTTATGAAAATCAGGGGGATTACAATATACCCCCCTTAAGAGGATTGCGTCCTCGCAATCAAAGAATAACCGGTCAACAGAGATGACTCGGTTACAAATTTTATTTGAATCATAATGCAATAAAGAAAATCAAGGTTCAGGGCTTGAATACATAAGAAAAATCATTTCCCTAAGTAGAAACTATGCAATTTCCCAAATGTGGGAAATCTAGAAAATTACTGTTTTAGAAAACTAGGTTATCTTTTCAAAATTTATCAGGTTAACAATTCTAAGTTATTATCAAGTTCAAAAATTACTATGTTAACACTAAGTTAGCAATTGTTAGTAAGTTAAAATTATCAAGTTTTAAGGTTATCAGGTCAAGTCTGGGGTCACGAACCAGCAGGCACGAACTAAACAATGCTAGAAACGGAACAACTACAAAGACTTACTCGCATTAGCAACTCCTTGGTTCTGCACGTCTCCTACAGTCATCGCGAAAACTTGGCCACGTCCTTGAAGTGGTGCTCTCTGTTGTTGCTGGGGTTGCTGGTAGGGTGCTGCTTGAAGTGCCAAAGGTGGCCTTGGTTGATGCCCCGCTGGTGCTGGTAGAGCTTGTTGATTTGCTCTTGGTGCTTCCCTACGTTCAGGGCAGTCCTTCACTGCATGCTGTCTGGATCCGCAACCTAAGCACAGTCCGTGTTTACGTCTACACTCCTTCTCCACATGGCCTATCTTGCCGCAGAAGTAACAAGTAGGAAGAGTCAGGGTTTTGGATGCAGATCCCTGTGGTGCTTGATGCAGATGAGGTTTCTTGGCAGCTTCTCCATTGTTTGCTCTGGCTGGTACTGAGGTGGAAGACCTCTTCAGACTAGTTTCTCTCCTGGTGACGCGCTCCATGCGTCGAGCTGCAGCAAGGACGTCCGTGTACGAAGTTGGTGCGACAGATCCAATCAGTTTCTGTAGTTCGATGTTGAGTCCGTCGAAAAACTTCTCGGCCTTCTCTACTTCAGTCGGAATCAAGGTAGGAGCGAAGCGACTCAGACGAATGAACTCGGCGTTGTACTCTTCTACCGTCATAGCATCCTGAGTGAGGCGGTTGAACTTGTCCCTCAGTTCGGATCGAGCGATAGCAGGTATGTAAATCTCCTGGAAGAGTCTGGAGAACTCTTCCCAAGTAACCCGGTCTGGTCCAAGCCTGGTCTCTTCGGATAGCCACCAGTGATGAGCATTGTCCGTCAATTGCATTCTGACGGCAGTCATCCAACGATCTTGGGGAAGCTCAGCTGCTTCTAATTGATGACGAATATTGGTGAGCCATTCATGCACTTCTGTTGGTCCTTCCTTGCCAGAGAAAGTACGGGGCTTCAGCTGGCGGAAGTCTGTGATAGAGCCCGTCGGATGTCGTCTAGCTGGTAGGTTGGCCTGCTCCAGTGCATTTACTAGACTGTTCCTCAAGTACTCAGCTTCGCGACGTTGGGCTTCAGTTTGGACTTGTTGCTGAGCTTGCATCATTGCGAAGAACATCTGGAACATCTGCTGTCCGTCCATTGCTTGGCCTGGTGGGAAGACAGGCATCTGAGGAGTGAACTGGGGCGGAGGTGGAATATCATCACGCCGAAATCGGGAAGATTGCGGATCTGCTTGTCTGCTTCGGTGAGTAGAGGGATCTCCACTCAGTAGCGTCACTTCATCTTCTCCGTAAGTGACTTCAGCACCTACTGGTGTTCTTGCTGGAGTTCCGTCATTTGTTTGTGAATCCATTTCTCTGCATCAAAATAAACTATAAGAGGCGTACAGGAGTCAAGGCAAGATGCAATTTTTAAAATGAATACGATACAGATATCAAGAACGTTTGCAAGCAAGTGGATGAGATCCTAAAAACTTATCTTATTCTTATTGCAGGCCTGTTCGGTCCCTAAGTTGAAACCGAACAATTTAGTCGTTGACCTGCATGGGCCACCACAAAAACCATGTCACGCCCCAGTCCCAAAATACCGAGGGACTGGATGCGTGATTATGGCCAGCAGCACACACCGATAGACAAACCCAATTTAATGGATCCATCGGAGTGTACTTAAGCTGTATTATACAAGTCAGGGTTTACTAATCTCATCCACAAATTAAAGATAGCAATATCAGCATAATGAAAGATCTACACAATATCCAGACAAAGTAAATAAATCGGAGAACAATCCGATATTAAGTCTGTTACACAAGTTCTCAAAGACAGGAATTAAAGAGTTTAATTAAACAGGAAATAGAGAGTTTAATGAAACAGGAAAATAAAGACTAAATGACTGAGCATGGTGAAGCAGTTGTTCAGGAGAAGTCCTCAGCGGTCACCTCGTCCTCAGGTTCAGGTACTGCTCCGAGTAGTGCCCCTGTTCCGTACACCTCAGGGTAGCTCTCGTCTGCTATAACTGGAGAACAAAACCAGGTCCTCAGCGGGACGTAACAAGGTACAGAAGAATACGAGCCATAATACAGTGAATGAGCATGCAAGTCAACCAAAATGTTAAACACAAGAGAAGTACAAGATATTAATAAGTTTAAGACAGTGGTATGCCGATGTTACTATCAAACAAATCCAGTTAAATAATTAAAACCAGCTAAGTGATCATGCAAGTTGAGAGTTATTAATCATACTTCAGGCTGAGACTACTACAGAATCAGTGACAAGAAACCATAGCAGTGTTTTCTCGAAGGGCCAGTACAGGTGCCAAAGCTCTGTGTCAGAGACTAGGACACTTCCAGATAACCAGATATATATATAATATAATCAGCCTTGATATGGTAATACTCTCCCCACCCAATGAAATTTCACGTCACAGTTCTCAATGTTCATGTTACGCAAGATTGAAACTAATGCAGTCAGTCATTTATTAAGTTCTAAGAAGATAAACTTAAATCATGAAATCTATACAAAACCTCCTTGAATAATCAGGAAGATTCTATAACATGCTTTGTGTCAAGTGTCCTGGGTATAAAGTACTGGATAGGGAAAGTACAACAGTCACAGAAATTTAGAGCAAGAGATTCAAAATGAATTAAATACTGCATTTAATGGCAAGGTACACTTGCCTGGATTTTCGGTTCCAAATATTGCTCTGGCTTCAGCTGGATTTCCAAGCAGTACTCCGGTTGCTGAAATAGACATCACCATCAGGTCCAGAACACATCAATCAGCTAGGAACGTCTGTCCTTGAGTCCAATTTGGAGACAAGGGCAAAAACGTCATTTTCGGGTCAAGGCGGGGTCCAATTGTGGGCCGCTTTGCACCGAAAAACGCGTCAGGGTCAAAGGTCTCAAAATCAGTCCAACTTAGTGTCAACAGGTCAGGAACGATGATACGAACCCAACGGAACTTCCAGAATTGGATTCCGATGAGCCGTTCTCAAAATCGCCCGTCGAGTGGAGCCTGTGGGGCCCACGACACGCGATTTTGTCAACGTTCTCAGAATCGAACCAAACTTGACCCACAGGACCAGCGTATTGCTACGAGTCCGATGGCGCAAGTTTCGTCTCGATCTGACGTGTGTACACTAAGTTACAGCAAGTTTCAGAAGGGTCGGATACGGGGCGTTGTCCGCGGATACGCACTGATTCCGGTGTGCACGCACATCCGAATCAGCTTCTGCGAAATCCCGCACGTCCGTATCTACGATGCTCACGTGTCGGTGAAGACCGCACGTGACCAAGTCGTCCCGTTTGGCGGGGCGTACTCGATTCCGGGGTGAATCAGGGTCTGGGTTTTCCTGTTTTTGGATCGCGGTGTGCGATCACCACAGGACGCGATGCCCCGAGCGGTTTGTCCGGGCACCGAGAGGGTCATACAGGCTACGCGATACAATTTACGGAACTGAATTCCGAGCTACGAGTCAAAAGTTACGGTTACCTGAAGTGGGTTCCACAAACCGAAAATCTCCGTGTCCTCGAGATGCGTCCGACACGAGTCCAATCTAGGGTTAGGTTTACTGTGTTCTGAGAACCCTGTGTCCGTCCTCGCTGTGTCCGTGTCTAGGGCTGTTAGGGTTTTCTCGTGTCCGGGTCTTCCTGTGTCCGTGTCCTCGTTCACTGGGGTGTCGCCGGGGTAGGGTGGCGCTGCGACCGGAGGCAACCGAGGAGCAGAAGCGGCCGGCGGAGCTCACTGGGTTGGGGACGGCGGAGCTGGGCGCCGGAGGGGAGGAGAGAGGAGGGAGGAAGGGGCTGGCCGCGGCTGGGCGACGTCGTGGCGCTGCGGGCGGCTGGCGGCGACGTCACGGCGAGGTCGAGGGCTGGGGAGTGGTCGGAGACAGAGCTGCGGTTGAGGAGAGGCGGAGGAGAAAAGAGGGGTTAGGGCTTCCGGCGGAGCTGGGCTTTATATAGCCGAGGTGGGGAGAGGGACGGCCGGCGGGTGAGGGGAGGTGAAGCGAGGCGGTCGGCGGCCGGCCGTTATCGAAGCTGGAGAGGTGGGGGAGACCAGGCGGCGGCGGTTGGCCGGCCGAACGGTCGGGCAGTCGGGAAGAGGAAGAGAATGAGTTAACGGGTCTCGGGTGGCCGCGGGTCGGGTCGGGTCTACGGATCCGGCCCGATCCGAAAAATGCGGGTCGGGTTCGGGCTATCGGGTTCGGGTCTAGATTAAACCCGGATCCGACCCGATTGGGTTTAAAAATAAACCCGGTCCGGTTCAGTTTGGTTCGGTTCAGTTAAATAAACCCGGTTTATTTGGGTTTTAAATTGATTTAATATTTAATTAGTATTTAGGGCTTTAAAAATTCATCCGGGGTCCAATAAATTCCCGGAAAAATACCCTAAGTCTAGATTTTTATTTTACACCATAAAATATTATTTACATAATATTTTAATAATATTTATTATCATTTAAAAATTCATTGAATAATTAAAACACTGGTATTTAATTACAGGAAAATTCCAGAAAATCCCAGAAAATTGTGATAAATTCAATTTTTAAATTTATGAAAATCAGGGGGATTACAGACACACATTATGAAATCTTTGCAATACAATTAACAAACAAAAGCTGATCATTACTACCTTCTTCATAAGGCTTTACGAAGAGATTGTGTGAGGCTTAGTTCACTTTTCTATGTTGTACATGCTTTAGTCCTTAATCGGTATTGTATCTGCTTATCGAGTATTGATAAGATCCTTAACTCGATAAAATATTGATTACGGTTAACTAAATTAATCATCTATCTTGTCTAGAGCCTATGTAGAGTCGGCCTAAGTATCTTGCCATCTTAGTAACAACCTAATCCAAAATAATGAGATTATTTCTAAAAAATAGCCAATAGTGTGTCCCATAGTATTCTTCAACTGCATGTAATATAGAAGAGTCCTTTGTTGTGGTTTGGTTGATGCGAAGTGGTTGCTTGTGAAATGAATCCGTTATGAGTTGTACAATTTGCATGTTAGAATTTGCGATATGGGTGTGTTAGGACTCGAAAATACAAAATAGGGGTTTCAACACTAACTTAACAATAAAAATTTTATACTCTAACATCATTTTCAAGTCACCCTTTTTATAGATTATATTTATTTCATTTTATTTTACCGTCCTTTGACTGTGGCTTACATGTCGTTTGGCGACCAAGTATTTGTTCACTATATTTGGAAGATGAATCTGAGATCCTTCTACCGTACAATGTAAAGGAGATGGGAAACAAGAACGGGATGCTGGAACTGAAGGCGAGCATGGTGGATGTCAACTGTCTACTCTACATCAGTTAAGGTATATACATGTTTAAATATGCTTCGGGTTAGTATCTTGTAGTTGGGTAGAACAATGAAAATCCATGTTTATATTTTAAGAATGCCCTTTTACCCAGAGATTTTAATCATGTCTCGTAATAGATGATCCATAATAAACCTATCCTAGAACCTTATATGCGACAATCACAAATGTGGGAACTGGTGTACTGCTAGGTCACGTAGCCTGAAATATTTGTTACATAGTCGACTCGCCGTATTATGGACATGGGGCATGACAAGTGTTCAAGCCTCTCTCAACCTATACTTACACAACATGAAAGGATGCATTTAGTTATTCTTATTGAACTTTTAGTACATTTGTTATCCAAAAAATATTTGATATTTTAATTATATCTTTTGACATTTAGTGTATTATGTCTATTCCTAGGACCCGTCTTTTGGTTGGATCTGTCTCAAATTTTTAGTTCGATTTACTTTTGGGTCAGATTTGAATAATAATTAGTTAGATATAAACTTGATCTGAAACCCAACCCTTTATAGGCCCAAAATCATACCATATAAAAGATGAGGAATATGGCTTGGAAAGAAAAATGAAAAAATAGGTATATCTATATAAACAAAAGTTCCTAAACTTCCGCAATCCAACTATATAAAAGACGAGGAATAGAGTTTGAAAAAAGAGAGGAAAAAGTATGTACTATCAATATAAACCTAATATTCATAAACTCAAAGTCTCATCCCATTTTGACCTAGCATCAACAAGAAATCCATGGGTGGTGACGACTTGATGACGTATATCCATATTTTTAATTAGATTCTTAGAACATTTGTCCTTGCATCTTATTCTAGCATATTTTTGTAGATTCAATAGAATACTGTAATAGAATTGTAATATATAATTCTTGTAACTTTATTGGACTGACATGGAGTCTAAGAAGTTGGATCATGCATAATTCTTTTAACTTCATTGGATAAACATGGAGTCTGAGAGGTTGGATCAGGCCTAGGTTTTGTAAGATCGGGGTAGAGTCGGCTATTTTTTTGTAATTTTGTATAATCAGTTTTGATATTGTCCAGCCTAACCAATTTTTATTTGTAATCTTCCTAAAAAAATGTAGAGGACTAAAAACACATATTAAGAAAAGTTTATTTGAACCCACCTTGGTATATAATAAAGATGATTTAAGATCAATTCCCGACTTAATAAACTGTAAACTATGGCCCATATGTCGATGAGCCAAGAAATGAATGTGTACAACACAAGGAAGACTCAAATCATAAAAAAGAGAGAGGTCAAAGTGTCTTTGTATAGACCAATTTGGAAGATATACCTAAATCATTTTCGGGTTTATTTCGAATGCATAATATGAAACCTAAACATTTTTTAGTTATAATTCAAGTTTTACATCGACTGAAGTAGGTGATGGCGATGGTGATTCCTGACAGTGTAGAGAGAAAATAATGAAGATAGTGACAAGTTCAATAGTAAGGTGCATAAAAAGAGAATAGTGGATCAAGCAGATAAAAATAAAATAATCATGATTGAGGAGTTTTGGTCAAATCAGACTATAATCAAATTCATACAGATGGTGTCGTGAAGTAATCAACATTCCAATGTTTCATCGATCAAGAATTTGACATTTGATAGAATTAACACCGAAAAATTGGTGGGGAGTGAGAAAGAGAACGAGACATTGAGATGTAGGCTCAACTCAAACATAATCCTTTTAACACCTAAGGTTCCGCTTAATTACGATAGCTGCCGCTTCTTAAAAAGCAATAATAAAAACAACTTTTGATAGCAATATCCACTTATTTTTAAAAGTTATTTCAAAATTGAAATGACTTTTCAAAAATAATTTTGATATGTACCAAACAACTTTAATGTCCAATGTCCGATTTTTCAAAAAAATAAGCAAAAATAACATTTTGGAATTGCTGATTTTTTTTTTCCTTTTTCAAAATCAATCCCTAAAGCTATTTGGTAATAGCAACATATTAAATACTTTTGAAAAGCCGAGTCAATTTTGGATATTATTTAAAAAAACACGTAGGAAACTGCTGTTAAAAGCTGTTTTTGTGCTGCTGAAAAGCAGCAGGTATTTACCAGACAAAACGACCGTTGCCCTCTCATAATCACATATATAATAAAGAAGAGCGGGAAGGCCCACCTATATCCCCTCCATCTCCAGCTCTCCTTGGTTTTGTCTCATCCACTTCCGGAATACTTGCTTCCCAGATCCCTTCTCCTGTCCTCGTGCTCTTCAAATATCATCATCATCATCCTCCCCCAAATTCTTCCTCCATAGCCGGCCATGCTCAAATTAGGGTTTCTTCCTCCCCCTCCGTTCTCGCCCTCCAAAACCCTAAAATCCCACTCCATCCCCTCCTCCTCCGCTCCCCGCCTCCGCTCCAGACGTCCCTTCAGAAGAACCGGCGGAGAATTAGGTCAGGGGTTAGGGTTCAGGCCGCCGGCGTCTGTGTCGGCGGATGCCACGGTGCAGTCGCCGGCGGCGGAGGGGGGAGGCGGGGGGATGGAGGAGGAGTACGACGCGATCGTGATCGGCTCCGGCATCGGCGGGCTGGTGGCGGGGACTCAGCTGGCGGCTAAGGGGGCTAGGGTTTTGGTGCTGGAGAAGTACCTCATCCCCGGCGGAAGCTCCGGGTACTACGAGAGGGACGGGTTCACTTTCGACGTCGGCTCTTCCGTTATGTTCGGATTCAGCGACAAGGTCCGAAAATTTTGATTATTTTTGTTGTAATAATTCTGCTGATTGTGCTTATTTAAAAAAAAAAAAAAACCCTTCTTGTGCACTTCCTTCCTCAAACTTGTGAAGTGAGGAAGACATCACTAAGGGTCTCAAACTTGTGAAGTGAGGAAGACATCACTAAGGGTGTGCTTGGTAGGAGAGAAAAGTGGGAGGAAGGAAAATGGAGGAGGAAAAAAATGGAGGGAAGGATTCACTCTCTCTTGTTTGGTATGGAAGAAAAATTAGAAGAAAGGAAAAGTGGAGGGAGGATTGCTTTTCCCTCATAACCTAAGAAATTGAATCCTTCCAAAAGTGGGAGGAAAATGGAATTGGGAGGAAAATGGAAGAAAAAGTGCATGCTTATATCAATTAACAATTATACCCCCATATGAATTGTATTATTTAAAATTTTTTCATGAAGTCAAATGGTAAATAAAATTTTCTAGTTAAGGATAAAATTAGTAAAACCTATATTTTTTATTTTATTTTATTTTCTTCTACTTTTTCTTCCATAACAAACAAAGGAAAGTGGATCTCTTCTCTTTCACATCCTTCCTACCAAACACAAAAAAGGGAAATGTTTTTTCCTTTCCCTATGGAAGGAAAATACTTCATACTCTTTTTCCTTTCTTCCACTTTTTCATCCTTCCTACCAAACGAAGCCTAAACATTGCAGCATTACGTTCCGAAAACAGTACTTCTTCCCTTCGAAAGGGAAGGAGGTGTGGAAAGTGATAAGAAAGCCGCCCTTTCCTCCTATCCAATCAGTCCCGTAGAGTTTCAAACAAAAACTCAAGTTAGCTTAAAGTGGAGTTTCATAGAGTTTCCAAAATATTTTCATCATGCAAGCTCCTTATAGGTTGGTAGGAGTATTTGAAGCCATTTGGAAATGGAGCTTTATTGGCAGCAGAAGGGACCGGAACAGAATGGTATCGTAGTAAAGAAGTTATACTACAGAGGTGGGCGGTAGGATTTTGGTCACTTTTCCTGCAGGGAAGGTGGAGTTCGGATGAGAAAGAGGCAGAGAAGGTGAAGAGGTGGCAGCATTGACGAGGCAGCTGTCAGTTAAGAGCAGGAATAAGTTTCAACCATATTGTGATGGAGAGAAGAGGAGAAAAGACGTAATAGATGGGCAAAGTTTCAGAACTCCATCTGGAGTTTTTTTTTTTTTTTTTTTCCTTTTCTTTCCAGGAACTCCACTAAAACTCTGAATAGGCCTGGAGTTTTGCTTTTGGAAAATTGGCACTCGATGAAACTGCAGTTTCATTTGCAGTATCAAATACTACTATCATAAGCACCATGATTTTCCAATTTGTAGAAGGTTACCATGGGGAATAAAGGGTCCTACTTACATTCTGTAATTCTAGAGCCACTAGTTTGAGAACAAGAAGCATATCAGCTTTACTTGCATACTAATCGGGGATTAAGGGGTAGTGAGGGACTCACGAAAGATTCCTCTTGAACATTAATACTAGAGCTGCTCACTGAAAGGAAGCCAGTGCTCAATTTCTTTATTGCAGGTCAAAGCCATTACTGAAAACAACTGCTTCAACTAAATGCCCTTCTCATATAGGGGTTCTGCTTAAGGTGGACGAATAAGGTGGTGTCTTGTTATCTACAATTTATTGAAACAAAGAACTTTGAACAAGTGTTTATGTTACAATGTATCTTAACAAATATGCAATTCAACCAATCTGCTTTTACATTTACGAACATGAGGCACGATCCTTGAATTAGAATTACAATCTTGAAAAAAGAAGAAGAAATTTTATACCAGGTAATTTACATATTATCCAGAATCATATGCATCAAAGATGTTTGCTAGAATCTCGGGTATGGTTCATGATACTATAAAATTCCAAATACCATTGAAATTCATTTGGGATATTGACCTTTTATTGGTCCCCATGGCTCAAATCTATATAAACGGCTTTCTGTAATCTATACTCATCGTTCCTACACTTCACAAAGCAGTTCCTTCTTTTATCACATGGAACATAGGTCTCTGTATTAGTACGAACATAGGTCACTGTATTAGTACCAACACTGTCTTACTTTGATATAACTGTTCAATGATGGGCAGGGAAACTTGAACTTAATTACACAAGCGTTAGAAGCAGTAGGTTGTAGGATGGAGGTGGTGCCTGACCCCACAACTGTTCACTTCCATCTGCCGGATGATCTCTCAGTTCTTGTGCATCGGGAGTATAGTGAGTTCATTGCAGAGCTTATTAGTAAATTCCCTCATGAAAAGGAAGGGATAAACAAATTTTATGGAGAGTGTTGGAAGGTATGTCTTAACTAGTCAATAACTTGAATTTTGAAGATTCATATTTTTCTTGACTAGAAGAATAAAAGTGTAAGCACTATCATCACCAGATATTCAACGCTTTGAATTCATTGGAGCTTAAGTCATTGGAGGAGCCAATATACCTTTTTGGGCAATTCTTGAAGAGGCCTTTGGAATGTTTAACTCTTGGTAATAAATCTGCATTTATCATTGTTGTTTCAAAATGTGAAAATGGTACATGATTATAATGAGTGCGCGGGACCATAAAGCATAAAATTAAAGATATTTCTATTACAAATTTAGGGAAATATATTTTAATACTATTAATTAAATCATATGATGTGAAATTGTTAGAGATACCCAATCTCCAGTTTTCCTCTGCGACTAATTATGCCTTCTCTCTGCAGCTTATTATTTGCCACAAAATGCTGGGGATATTGCTAGGAAGTTCATAAAAGACCCAAAATTGCTGTCTTTCATTGATGCTGAGGTGTGAAATTTTTGTGACTTGGTATATAATCATATTTTTTTGAAATTGCAGAGGAAAATGCCCTTAACATAGCCAAACGAAAGAAAAACGATTTAGATAGCCAGTCCCTAAAGTTTGGAATAAAGGCTTCTTTTTGTTGTTGTGTACTATACAATCCTACTTCTACCGAGCAATGAAATTTTGCAACTTAGTTTATTTCTCACGATATCCAACAGCAAGTCTCTTACCTCAGGAGTCTATGATTTGTTGTGTCTTTGCAGTGCTTCATAGTGAGTACAGTTAATGCTTTGCAGACGCCAATGATCAATGCAAGCATGGTCAGATAATCTCCCCTCCAAATATCTGTGATCAAGGTTTCAGTCCTTTGAACTGTTTTATATATTTTTTGTCATAACAGGTTTTATGCGACAGACACTTTGGAGGGATCAATTATCCAGTTGGTGGTGTTGGTGGAATTGCCAAGGCTTTGGCAAATGGCCTGGTAGATAAGGGTAGTCTAATTCTTTACAAAGCAAATGTGACCAATGTCATACTTGAGCAAGGAAAGGCTGTGAGTCTTGATGAACTATTTATATAGCTTGAACATTCTGTATCTTTTCAAATTAATAACTGTTGAAATTAGTTGATGATTTTATTGATTGTCTCATTGGCATTATATAGCCTTACAGTCATTAATACAATGATTTCAATCATTATGACAATAATCTCATAATGGAATATCCTGTGATATATTCTGGCATCCCAAATATGTCCTCAGGATATTCCCATGTGCTTATACTATACTTAAATATGACACCCAACATACCATATCAACACTCCCCCTCAAGATGGGTGAAAGATATTCACTAAGCCCATCTTGTCACATCCTCTAATCATGCTCACTGAGACGAGTCCCTTGGTTAGTCCATCTGCTACTTGATCCCTGGTTGGAACATGGCCAAGCTCCAGTAATCCTCTATCCAACTTCTCTTTGATGAAGAATCTATCAATCTCGATGTGTTTGGTCCTATCATGCTGTACTGGATTGTTGGCGATACTAATAGCTGACTGATTGTCACACCACAGCTTCATCTTGGCTCCTTGATCCAGCTTCAGCTCCACCAGCATATTCTTCAACCATAGCAGCTCTGCAACTCCCAAGGCCATAGCTCTGTACTCTGCTTCAGCTGTCGATCTGGCCACCACAGACTGCTTCTTACTCCTCCAGGAGACCAAGTTACCTCCTACAAATATGCAATATCCCGAGGTAGACCTCCTGTCATCAGCACAACTAGCCCAGTCAGAATCACAGTAGCCCTCGATGCTCACGTGATTGTTCTTCCTGAATATTAGTCCCTTCCCGGGAGCACATTTCAAGTACCTCAGAATCTGGTACACTGTATCCATATGACCCTTCCGCGGGTCATGCATGTAGCGGCTCACCACACTTACTGCAAAACAGATATCAGGACGTGTGTGGCTCAAATAGATCAACTTGCCAACCAGTCTCTGGTATCTGTCCCGATCAACTGGTTCTCCAGCCTCAGCATCAATCTTGAACCTCTGATCTATTGGTGTCGCTGCAGGTTTGCACCCCAACATCCCAGTTTCTGTGAGAAGGTCCAATGCATACTTCCTTTGAGAGAGAACAATCCCCTCTGCTTCTCGAGCAATCTCAATCCCAAGGAAGTACCGAAGAAGGCCGAGATCCTTCACCTCGAATTCTTTGCCAAGCTTTCCTTTAAGTTGGGCGATCTCCTGCTCATCATCTCCTGTGATAATCATATCGTCCACATACACCGCAAGCATGGTGATGTGGCCTCCACTCCGACGGAAGAACACAGTATGATCAGCATTGATCTGCTGATATCCCATCCCTATCATCGCCCTTCTGAATCTGTCAAACCACGCTCGAGGAGACTGTTTCAGTCCATAGAGGGACTTCTTCAACCTGCAGACCTTGCCTACTGTCTGATTGGTGCCAAATCCTGGTGGTATCTCCATGTACACCTCCTCCACTAGATCTCCGTGAAGAAACGCATTCTTCACATCCAGTTGGTGTAGCTTCCATCCACCATTCACTGCCAGAGAAATCAGAGTCCTGACAGTGCTCATCTTTGCAACTGGTGCAAAGGTCTCGTCATAGTCGATGCCGTACGTCTGACTGTATCCTTTGGCTACTAGTCGAGCTTTGTAGCGCTCAACCTGTCCATCTGGGTTCTGCTTCACGGTAAAGACCCACTTGCATCCAACTGCTCTCTTCCCCTCTGGCAGTCTCACAAGCTCCCAAGTGTGGTTCTTCTCCAGAGCTCCCAACTCCTCGTGCATTGCCGCTTTCCACTTTGGATCGTTCTTGGCAACCTGCCAATTGTTAGGTACAGTAATACTATCCAAAGATGCTATAAATGCTCCATGAGAAGAAGTGATATGGTCATAAGAAACAAACTGAGCAATATCCCAACCATATCTGTTTGGAGGATTTCCTGCATTGCTGCGAGTGGTCCTCCGTACAGATAGTGGTGTGGGAGGAGTAGTAGTAGGAGGAATGATATCTTGTGAAGGAGGGGGTATCACCTGAAGGGGGGTTGGTGTCGGTGCCTCAGGAGTTGGGACGAACGCAGGCAAGGGACTTGGCACTGGCACTGTCGGTACTGGTCCTGCAGTTTGCTTCTCTCTCCTGCTGTAGGTAAGTAACTCTCCCTGAGCCGTAGGCCTAACACCTTCACCTTCTTGTCCCTTCTCCGTGCCTCCATGCCAAACTTCTAAATCGGTTACCACCAAGTTCTCCATCTCCCCCTTTCGCCTAATACTGGCAGTATTAGGCGTGTTGTGTGAAGTTCCGTCCTGGCGGTAGTATGGCTCATGCTCCCGAAAGTGGACATCCATACTGACAAACTTCTTCTTCTCTACTGGACTCCAGCACACATACCCCTTTTGGGTCGCCGAGTAGCCTACGAAGATGCATTTGACCGCTCTAGGGTCAAGTTTTCCAACTGATGGCCTGTTGTCCTTCACAAAACACACACACCCAAACACCTTCAGTGGGAGTATCCCACTATTATTGCCTTGCAATACCTCACATGGGGACTTCCATCCGAGGACCTTCGAGGGCATCCTGTTGATGAGTTGAGCTGCTGTCAACACTGTATGCCCCCACAGACTCTGTGGGACATTCATGTCGATCATCATACTTCTTGCGACCTCCAGAAGGTGTCTGTTTTTCCTTTCTGCAACTCCATTTTGTGCTGGTGTGTATGCACAGGTGGTCTGATGCTGTATTCCGTGTGCTGACAAGTATTCTGCAAGCGTCCTGTTGGTATACTCTGTTCCATTGTCAGACCTCAGTACCTTCACAACTGCTTTGTACTGAGTCTGGACATGCTTATGGAAATTCCGAAAACAAGCAGGTACATCACTCTTATTTTTCATCAAATATAACCAGGTAACACGAGAGGCACACTCAATGAAAGAAATAAAGTACTTATAACCATTCATAGTGTTAGTAGCACATGGACCCCAGACATCAGAATGTACTACCTCAAAAGCAAAAGTGCTCCTATGACCCGTGCCAACATATGAGCTTCTAGTAAGTTTTCCTAACTCGCACGCATCACATACTAATTTCTCTTTATTTGTTTTTGCATAAATCTCTGGATACAACTTACTTAGAGTATCAAAGGAAGAATGTCCCATCCTCCGATGATGGAGTATCAAGGTATCCTCAGTCCTCTGCTGCAGTCCTTCCATGCCAGCCTTCTCTGCCATAGATACCAATGCTGAGTCCAGTCCTTCTCGATCTAGGTACCACAGTCCCTCATGCCAAGTGCCAGTCCCAAGTCTTCGTCCTGTCCCTTTCTCCTGGAAGGTCACCTTAGGAATATCAAAAGAAACAATGCATTTAAGTTGGAGGATTATAGAACTAATGGACAAGAGACTGACTGGAAAGGATGGAGCATGTAAAATATTGGATAATCTTACTGAACCTGTACAATTAACAGTACCCTTACCGACCACTGGCTGGAAAGTGCCATCAGCTGTCTGAATGCTGTCTGCTGATGCTAGGTGAGTGTAGGAAAAAAACTCACTAGCATTCCCCGTCACATGTTGAGATGCTCCCGAGTCGATAATCCAGTCTGATGATTTAAGGGAAGAGATAGACGCAAGGGCAAGTGATTCGTCAGTACCTTCTGATGGATGGGCATACATGGCAGCGTTGCCCCTAACAAAGAATGAGGTGGACGCCTCCTCTGTTCTACTTCTCATGTCTCCCAGTGCCTGGTCCTCCACAGTAAATGTGCCATCAGCTTCTCCGTTCACTTCTGATATCAGGAGGTTTGCCCGATAACCTCCTCGGCCGCCTCGTCTATCCCCTCGACCACGACCACGTCCTCCATTATATCCTCGTCAGCCGAATGGTCCTCGTCCACCACCTGAATCTCCCTCCTTAGGTGGTTTGGTACAAGCATACCGATGATGACCCATCTTTCCACAGTTGTAGCACTGTCGGTTATGCTGCCAGGGCTCTCCCTTAGATCCTTTGTTACCTGAGCTGGTGATCGCTAGTGCTGACTTTGCTTCGGGGGGACCACCTGTCCCGGCTTGCAGCCTGATGCGTGTCTCCTCCTGGATCATGGCTGAGATAGCCTCCTCAAGGCTAGGGATCTTTGGTTGGGCTAGAAGTAGGGCCGTCCTCTGTGCGAAAGCTGCAGTCAGCCCTTTGAGGAACTTCATCGTCCTTTCTTGCAGACACACCTGTCTCTCCTTACACTTAGGGTCCCCGCAGCTCGCCCGATCTGAGGAGTGATCATAATCCAACCACAGACGCTCCAACTCTGTGGCATACTCCTGCACCGTCTTCTCTCCCTGTACGGTGTCATCAATCTCCCCCTTTATCTGGAAGACCCGTAAGTTGTTCCCCACACCATCATAGGTCCTTCTCAACTTCTTCCACACATCTTTCACCATCTCAATATCGTCTACTGTGGCGGCAATAGACTGGACTAAGGAGTTGAGAAGCCAGATGTAGATCACCATATGAGTGGACTTCCACTCATCGCGTCCTGTCGAGCCCTCGTCCGGCTCTGTCGTCTCGTCCGTCAGGAATCCCTCCATGTTTTTTCCTGCGAGGGTTCTTCTCACCCGTCGTGACCAACTCAGATAGGTGGCTGGTCCATCTAATTTCATATCGATGGAGGGAAGCTTCAACTCCGACGACGTTCGTGTCGTGTTCTCACCAGCCGACATCGTCAACAACTTCATCAACGTCGCCACCTCTGCAGAATCTAGCTTCTTGATGATCTCCTCCATCGATGCGTCGTCTATCCAATCACGTCACGTCCGCTCCACGACTCACGCTTGTCCTCGTCGTCCGCTCCTAGATCCGAACATGTCCCCCCTTTTTTCATATCTAGGCATCCCTATTAGGCGCTGCCTCGTGCTGGTGCGGAGGAGGCGGCAGCACGCATGTCACAACCGCCGTCGCAGCAGCAGCAGTCGCAGCAGCCGCAGCAGCAGTAGTAGCCGCAGCAGTAGCGGGACGGGGCAGCAACAGCGAAGAGCGGCCTGCGAAGGGCGGAGAAGAGGAGAGGAGGGAAAAAAATGGGAGGGCGTGGAAGAGTTCGGTGGAGGAGATCTAGAAAATCCTCCTGTGGGTTTGTGGAAGCTTGGTGACGGCTAGGGTTTGTGGAAACTTGGCTCTGATACCATGTTGAAATTAGTTGATGATTTTATTGATTGTCTCATTGGCATTATATAGCCTTACAGTCATTAATACAATGATTTCAATCATTATGACAATAATCTCATAATGGAATATCCTGTGATATATTCTGGCATCCCAAATATGTCCTCAGGATATTCCCATGTGCTTATACTATACTTAAATATGACACCCAACATACCATATCAACAATAACCAAGAACTGAATGACTCTTTAATTTTATGTTATTCATTTGTTCGATCACAGGTGGGAGTGAGGCTTGCAGATGGAAGGGAATTTTTCTCTAAAACAGTAATATCGAATGCAACCAGATGGGATACATTTGGTATGTTTCACCGGATAATTTTTTGATGGAATTACACATCTGTGGACTGTGTTTATGCTTACTATTCATATTAGTTCAATAATCGCACTGGCTTGGGTTGGGCTTGCATCAATATTAGGCTATTACCTCCGGTATGAATTTACTGGTAATTTACAGTTCTATTTTAAGTCACAGAAATAGCCTCTCCACATTATATGGGGGTAAGGCCGTGCACATCTCGACTCGACCCTCCCCAAAACATGCATAAGAGGGAGCCATTTTCCCCTTATGACTTTCTTGTCACATGCATTTATATTGCTTTTTACCTGTTTAATACACTGTTAGCAGGCGGACCTTATTGCACTGTAGCGGGTAATGTTGATTGCAATGAAGTATTTATGTACCACCCTCTTTTGTTCCCACCCTTGCCTAGATAAAACTAACAGTTACAAAATGAGCTCTATCTCCTCTCTATCTATGTTTTCATTAGACTCTTATTTCCTTTCTTTTGCAATTTCCACCATATAATGTCACTTTATGCCTCCAAATATGTTTCTTGATGTGTTTATCACTTCTTCACGGATGTCCATATTTAAAACCTTGGCTACCATCATTGGAAATAAAGGGCAATGGAAATAAAGGGCACGTTGAAAGAGCTGAAGAAGTGAGGGAAGATTATTCCTTCTTCCTGTAAGATACAATATAAGTTCCTCAGAACAAAAGAAACAGAATTAACTACATTTTTATTGTCCATAGGATCTCACAAGTTGCCTTTTCTCTACTAAAACCAAATTACAGTAACAGTTACCCTTTGGGCCTCCGTAAGCTCAGGCTATCCTTCCCCAGGAAGGTAACACCATCCTCGCAAATACTCTTTCTCCCAAGCTAAATGCACCTCTATTTCATCTCCCATTTCGTCCTTTTGGACAAACTGAATGCCTTTTCCAGCTTGCTCTACAAACCAACTCAATGTTGTTATCTGATCTATCCTTTTGCTCCCTTGCCATTAAATTGTGGGTATTAAGTTGATGGTTCCTATGTACTGTACATTAATTGGTGGCATTAATAGTATGCCTAAAAGTCAACTTACTTTATATTATATAATTGGAATACTGTTAATTGATATCTTGTTCACATCATTATAAATGTTTAATTGATTACTCATCATATTTACTGTTGCTGGCAAATTATTGTTATAGTCCAAGTTGTTATTGTTGTGATTTAAGTTTCATGATGAGTACATCATATGATACTAAATCACATGTATCCACAAAGTACTAGAACATTCCTAGTTGTAGGAATATCCAAATTCATTCAAGGACGACCCAAGTAGATATTGGGTGTTTTTTGTTTTTGTTTTTTAATTTTGTGGGGAAGGCGGAGGAGAGGGGGTGGGGATTCAAGGAGTCTATGTAGAGTAGTTACTATTCCAGGCGTGCACAGCTGCAATTGGATTGAACTAAACCAGCAGTAGTCTGCTCCAAAACCCATTTGACTCGAAGGAATCAGTTCAAAAGTTTGACCAGAAAGCCTCTCAAATCTATACCCTCTTGGAACATGATCAGTTGTGAACAAGGGAACCTACAGAAATCCTCATGTGATCGATTCTTAGATTATATGTATATTTCATAGACAATGGGTTTCTAGACCTAATCTCTTCTAAGTGGGTATTGCATATATTGTCCTTCTCATTCAAATAGCTGTTTTAGCTTCCATTTCCTTTTGTGATCCTTGCTTCATGATCATGCATTGGAGAAGAGTTTGATTGTTAATATTGCTAATAAACAATCATATATTTATTCAAAATGTATTTATGTGAAGCAAATTTGTAATTTACGTTGGCTTTAAATTGTTGGTGTTTTTGTCTTTGGACTAGTGTCCCACATTGGCTACACCACCAAGTGGGTATCTCAATATAATGCTTTGTTTGTGTTGAGGTGTACACATGGGGTGTGGTGGGGCACATGAGTGCCATGTGAGGGTGTTTTCCTAGGAGAAACAATGATTAACTCCTCATGAAAGCATTTATGCTTTTTGTCATGCTCTTGGAATTATTTTTATTGGAGTTAAGCCCCAACGACTCGGACTCGGGCTCAAGGGCGCAAAGTTGCGCTTTGTTTGCGCACTTTGCACGTCAGCATCGGCGCATGGCGCTTGTGCGCATTAGTTGCGCTCGTTTTATGCGATAGTTGCATGCGCTGTTGCTAGCGTGGTTGCATGCATGGGCGCATGCCAGGGAGCATGAGCAGGGTGCTGAGCAAGGTGCTGAGCGGGCGATGCGTGGGCTATGCACGTTTACGTGTATCCGCCGCTTGGCCGATACGCTACTAGTAGTAGCTATTCGGCTGGACTGTTATAGAAAGATTTGGACGATTAATTCAGATCCGATTTATGCGGAATTTGAATTTAATTCGTTCCTATGTTTCTCTATAAATACTCTCCTTCGTAGCCCTTTTAGGGGTGAGAGAGACTTCAGAAAGGAGAGAGAGAGTTGAAGAGAGGATTTGTTGCGCCGCCAAGAGGAGGTCAGGGAGTTCGAGAGTCGAAAGAGGTGACACGAGCGTTCCAGAAGTTATTCGAGAACTTGCTGGTTCCTGGGAGCAGATCGTGTGGGACGAATCTTACTTTGAGCAACGATGATCTTCATCACCCCAGCAAGCATGATATTATTCTTCTTCCTCTTTTACTTCTCTAATTGTAACTCGTTCTGTTCATCTGCAACTGCGATTGCAAGGAAGAACAAAAATTATTTTCTGATTTTTTTGTTCTTGTAATCAAATTGTTATCAGAAATATTTTATATAGTGATTCGTTGGAATCGAGATCTCGAAAGGCAAACTTGTTTGCTGAAGCTTCTGAGTTTCGACTACAACATCAGGATCAAACAGAGGGTAGACTGAAAAGTTTATCGGTAGCTCAGTCCCTGATCGTGTTCAAATCATCTTTTCATTAAGTCTCAAGACTAATAATCTCAAAGCAAGATCCGAAGAAAAGGTGGAGAACCGCTCAAACCTTCTCGATACTAGCTTTCACAAGTTTGAGAAGTTTGATGACGAACATTTCAACATTTGGAAGAGGAAGATCTCTCTGAATCTTCGTCTTGTCAAAGTTGCTTATGTGTTGGTTGATCCTGAACCTACCATTCCTGAAGATGAAGGAGAACTTGAAGTTGGTGTGGCGTAGGACGCGCACTCCAAATAGAAGGAGGACAACGACCTCTGCAGGCTGTTGATCCTAAATGCAATGGACGACTTGATGGTAGAGTCCTATAACAAGAAAGAAAAGGCAAGAGATGTCTGGGAATCTCTTGAGAAGCATTACAAAACTGACGAAAAAATGTCCAAAATCTATCTCGTCGAGAAATTGTTCACTATGCAATTTGAAGACGAGAAGGTAATGCTACCACAAGTCAAGGAACTTCTGAAGATGCAGCAGAAGCTGGAGGAAGAGGGCATGAAGTAGGAAGACAAGTTCATGGTAGGGGCTATTGTCACCAAGCTTCCTCCAGGTTGGGTCAAGTTCAAGACTGACATGTACCGTAAGAAGATGGAGATTCAGCTCGAAGATCTTCTTCATTGAATTCACATTGAAGATGAAGCCAGGGGACAACTAAAGTTGGACTCCTTGTCCAAGCAGTTGGCAAAGGTTAACTTGGTGCATGCTGGTGACTCCAAGGGGAAGCAAAAGGCTTCTCACAACAAGAAGGACTTCAACCATCTGAAGGTGAAGTCGGCCTCGTTCAAACCGAAGCCCAAGCCCAAGTCATAAGTGGCTTGCTTTAATTGTAGCAAGAAGGGCCACTACCGGAATGACTGCAGATCCAAGTCCAAACAGACAGCAATGTGAGCCTAACAATGTTGCTATGATTGCGTAGGTTGTCACGATTGTGTCGACACTTACTGGTGGGTGGACACTGACGCATCCTGCCATGTTTGCTTAAAGAAGTTCACCACATACTAGCTTACATCTGAGAAGGTTATGGTGGCGAACCAGGCACAAACTGAAGTACTTGGGACCAAAACGGTGGTACTGAACCTGACTTTGGGGAAGTCGCTGACGCTTCAGGATGTGAAATACGTACAAATGATAGCCAAGAACCTGTTCTCGGGAAGTCTGCTCTGCAACGCAGGCTTGAGGATGAACATCAATGCTGGACAGATGGTGATGTCTTACAAAAGAACATACTTCGGAAAAGCATTTTGTACCGAAGGGATGTTCAAACTTCAACTTGTAACTCCTGCTAAGATGATAAATGCAGTCTCTTCTTCTGGTTATTCTCTTGAGTTATGGCATAATAGACTAGGACATGTTCATTATAAAAGAATTAACAAGATGTCTAGTCTAGGACTTATCTCCAAATGTGGGGATAAGGAGGTGGAGAAGTGTGAAGTCTGTGGGCAGACAAAGATCACAAGAAAACTGTTCAAGCGGGTTAACTGAAGCACAAATCTTCTGGAGTTGGTGCACTCAGATATTTGTGACTTCAAATAGTTCTCCACAAAGTGTGAGACTCGTCTCACTATTCCCGTACGCGTGCCCGAGACACGCCTATAGTTCATTTATATGTTTACTTGCTTAAATTGCTTACTTTATGCTTATTGTCATTTCGTGCATAGTTTAGGTTCTTTGTGTAAATTTTTCTTGAATGCATGCTTTGGACCGTTGGTCCCTTAGTTTTTCTTGGTGAGTGGCTTAGATCAACCCGGGTGAGGGCCATGGATCACCATCCAACGGTCACCCCATAAAACCCTTGGCTATATAAGCCCAACTCCTCTCTTTTCTTCACTTTTCTTTTCCTTTCTCTTTCCTTCTTCCTTCAGCCGAGAGCAGCCGAGCTTGGCCTTGGCAGTAGGTTAAACCTTGGTATTAGTTGCTGGTAGACTTTCCCGTAGGCAAGTACATCTTGCCAACCTAGTGAACCCCTGATTGGGAGCTTCTTGAATAACCAAATTCTTAGTCCTTAATTGCTAACTTAGCTATTTGCATGTCTTGAGTAGCTTAGAACTGTGGTTTACATCTCCTGTGGTAACTTAGAACTCATTTGCCTGTAAGTTTAGTCATAGTTGCCTTTGATTTTGGAGTTCTTTGGAGAATTTGGTGGAGAACCCAAGTTGGAGCAAATGAGTGCTGACCGGAGAAGAGCAGTAGTGTCAAAATACGCATAGAAGCTTGACGGGCGTATCTATACGCGAAATCCCCTTGGACGCACTGTGTGATAACCCACATATTCCTTGCGTACTTTAGTACTACGTTCAACTCTCCCATAGAAGTACGCCAAGTCTTCTGTTGGCGTATAATTTCTTGTGTGCTTCCCTCGATAGACAAGCCTTGACTTCTCCATTTCTCGATTTCTGAGTTCTCGACTGCTGAGCCATGTATGAATATTTGTACCTTGTCTTCTAGTAGACCTTCTCACGCTTGTAACGATACGCCAACCTAGCTGCTAGCATACTTCGTGAAAATACACCAAGTTCTTGACACACGCACTTTCATGGTTGTACGTCGTAGTTGTGCGAACGTACTTTAGTATCAGAGTACGCCAAGCTTGCCCTGACTAATGCTTATACGCCTGGCTTTAGTTTGGCTGTTGTACGCCGATGTTGCTTTGGCATATGTTACGCCAACAGATCCATCTTGGCCTTGTGCGCCAATGTCTTAAGC
The DNA here is from genome assembly GCA_036927795.1 of Iris macrosiphon. Classification (NCBI taxonomy): domain Eukaryota; kingdom Viridiplantae; phylum Streptophyta; class Magnoliopsida; order Asparagales; family Iridaceae; genus Iris; species Iris macrosiphon. The sequence continues at coordinate 120,938,225 of JAYESA010000016.1, read as the reverse complement.
TTGCCAAGTACGCCACCCTTTCCGATTTCACAAAAGTATGCCAGGGCTGTGTTCGGCGCATTTTTGCAAGGAATTCTTATTTGAATGCGCACCTTGGCCCAAGCTTTAGCCTTGGCGTATGTTATTGCTGTGTTGCTCGTTTCTTCTTGTTGGCATACATATTTTTTTATGGATTGCTTATTTCCTTTAGCTTGATGCATATTGTGAATTCCAGTTAATGCAAGTTTTCTCTTATATGCTCTTGAACCTGATTGTGATAATTACTTGAACATAGAGATTCCCTGACCTGGATTTACAGTTATATTGCTAATCATGAACTCCTGATTCCAGATACCCAACAAGTATTGATATTCCTGATAGTGGCTCGACGAATCGCACTCCTGTCATGCTAGATTCCTGGAATGAAATGTTTGTATTGTTAAGATAATTTTCGTGGTTGATTGCATGATCCTGTCCTGATTGTACTTGTCAAGCTACTGTCCAGTATTGCATCATGACTAAGGCAAATTTCTGAGCACCACAGTCAAGAATTCTGGATAACCTGTCCAGGCTAATAACTAGACTAATAATCTAGAAGCATTTAGGGAGATTTTCTGGCTACGTGCAATCTCGGTATCCCAGCGACACCTGATGGATTTTGAGCTCTCCGTCGTGAGGGACACTTCCAGCACGCCGTCGAGTTTTGTATTACCAAAAAATGATTTTGCCTGATTAATTATATTATGTATCCTTGCGCCTGGATAATCCGGATAGTCTGCAGGTCATGTGGCTGTATGGAATCTCAACTTGCATGTGCTAGTAAATAGGGTTGTGATAACCCTAGTTAGCTAATGATAGCAAGCCGTAGGCCATGGATGGCCGTGATTGCTTAATTTTCAGTCTAGTCCTGTATTGCTTCATTCAGTTAGTGAACCTGAATAACAACTTGAGCACTGATTTCCGTTACTCCCTGAATATTTTTCCAGAACTGGTTTGTAACTGCAAGATTGTACATGTTTCACTTATTTACTGCTTTCCTTATCGTATTTCTCCTTGATTGATTTCATACTGGTTTTAGTTCATGAGTTTGGCTTCCTTGTGGTACTTTGTTGTTTTGGGGTCTGATTCCACTGGTTTTTGTATGGCCAGATTTTAGAGCAGAACCGCAGCATCTTCCATACCTTCCTCCTCAATATGGTGAACACGAGGAGCATCCGAGGACATGAGTTTCTTCTTCTTCATCACCCACATGATCTTGTACATAATTCTTTTGGAGGCGTTTAGTCACCGAGCACGTGTTTAGCTCGTGTTTTGAAACTTGATATCCTGCTTGCGGGCCTACATGTAAAGCATATTCTAGACTATAGCTAGAGCTGATCATATAATATTGTACTCTTGCTAGTTCTCCATTTTGTACAACTGGCTTCATGATCATCTATGTATGTATAGTTTTGGAAGCCTTACTATTATATGTTTGGTGATCATACATCTTGTAACTTGCCTGCTTGAGATTGAGACAACCAGTATCCTTGACCCAGGAATGACTGTTGGAACGTAGAGTAAACCCTCACATGTCTTAGACAGCCGTGACTGTATCTCGGGGTATGGAGTACTCTGGTATATGTAGCTGTCTTTGTTTGCCCCTGCTCTCCAGTATTCTGGTTCTGGAGCGTGACATAAAGGCCAAGATGAAGTACTTCATCGACGACTACTCGAAGTACGCGTTCGTCTATCTGCTCAAGTCCAAAGACGAAGCGTTCGAGAAGTTCAAGGAGTTCAGGGCTGTAGCTGAACGTCAAACCGGACAACAACTCAAATGACTTAGAAGTAATCGAGACGGAGAGTATAGGTCTATTGAATTTACATCATTCTGCAAAGAATATAGAATTGTCAATGAGACAACTGCTCTGTATTCTCCTCAATCAAATGTAGTAGCAGAAAGGAAGAACATGACATTGACAGAGATGATGAACTCAATGTTGTTGACTGCGGGTCTTCCAAACTGCTTCTGGGGAGAAGCTGCGCTGACGACTACATTCATTATGAACCGAGTGCCGTACGTAACTTCCGATGTTACTCCTCATAAATTCTGGTTCAAAGTCAGATCCAACTTGAATGTCATTCGAGTGTGGGGGTGTCTGGCATATGTGAAGCTTTCGAACTTGAAGATACATAAGCTGGGTATGAGGACTACGAAGACCATCTTCCTGGATATGTTGAGAAGAGTGATGCTCGGAGGTTTCTTGATATTGAGTCAAATCATATGATCGAATCTCGCGACGTTGAATTCTTTGAAGATAAATTTGCAAGGCACAAGAATATTTTTATCGCGGACATACCAGAGAATAGTGTGAGTGCACAAGATGCTACCACTTCCAAAGAAGATGTAGTCCAAGAAGTAGTTGTCATAACAAAGATAATGTTCGAACCAGAACTCGCAGAACCGGTGTCTAAGTGAGTGAGGAGACCAAAGGACTTCGGAGAAGATTTTGCCACCTATCACGTGGAAGCAAATCCGCTTACCTATGATGAGGCGATGAAGACCTGAGATGCGATCTTCTGGAGTGAGGCTATCAGTGACGAGTATGACTCCTCCAACAATACTTGGGTGTTGGTCGATCTACCTGAAGGAGCCAAATCAATCGGATGCAAGTGAATCTTCAAGAAAAAGATGAAGGCCGATGGAACTGTTGACAAGTTCAAGGCAAGGCTGGTGGTCAAGGAATTTTTTCAGAAACAGAGGATCAACTACTTTGAAACATATGCTCCAGTAGCGCGGATGACAACCACCAGGATGCTAATTGCTCTGAGTGCAATTCACAAGCTAGTTATACATCAGATGGATGTTAAAACAACATTCCTGAATGAAGAGTTGACCGAAGAGATTTACATGCAACAATCATAATGATTCATCATCAAGGGTCTTGAAGACAAAGTCTGCCAGTTGGTGAAATCGTTATACGGTCTAAAGCAAGATCCTAAGATGTGGCACGAGAAGTTTGATAAAGTCATAAGATCAAACGGCTACAGGGTCAGTGAGACGGACAAGTATGTTTACACAAAGTTCGCTGACAGGAGAGGAGTTATCGTTTGTCTATACGTGGACGACATGCTGATCCTAGACACAGATCTAGCACGAGTCACTGAGACAAAGAAATTTCTCTCATCCAAGTTCAGCACGAAAGACTTGGGGGAAGTTGATGTTATCCTGGGGATAAAGATCATCCGAACGGACTCTGGAGTGGCGCTGTCAAAATCTCATTATATTGAGAAGATGTTCACATGCTATGGATGTCAGGATCGATACTCCATACAAGTGTGATAAGAAGCTGAAGCCGAATCCTAGGGAAAGCGTCATACAGTTGAAGTATTAAAGCGTCATTGGGAGTTTGATGTATGCAACAACTGCCACAAGGCCTGACATAGCTTTCGTCGTAGGATGCTGAGTCGGTTCACGAGCAATCCAGATGTCGTGCACTGAAAAGCTGTGAAGAGTAATGAGATATCTCAAGAGGACTCAGAAGTATGAACTGCACTACAATGGGTATCCGACAATAGTAAAAGGCTTCAATGATACAAGCTGGTGTTCAGAAGTAGAGCGAAAGGTCTACATGAGGATACGTCTTTTCCATGGGTGGAGCTGCTATATCGTGGAAGTCGAAGAAGCAGACTATGCTCTCTCATTCTTCGATGGAATCTGAGTTTTATGCACTGGCGGCTGCAGCCGATGAAGTAGAATGGCTTCGGGAGCTCATTGATGATCTTCCATTGGTTGGTGTACAGATTCCGGCGGTACCGACATACTGCGACAACCAGACGACTGCAGCGGTGGCATCAAATGACCTCTTCAATGGTAAGAAGATGTCTGTGCGGCTAAGGCACGAGGAAGTGAATGATCTGATCAAGACTGGAGTCATTGTCGTGATTGATGTTCGGAGCCAGGAGAACCTGGCGGATCCATTCACCAAGGGTCTCAAGCGCCAGCGGGTCAAGGACACAACAATCAAAATGGGCTTGAAGATATTCTGATATGGTGTCTTTGTAATTACACCATAAAGTTTTATGCTTGTGTTGGGTGTGGTAGGGCACATGGGTACCATGTGAGAGTATTTTTCTAGGAGAAAAAATGATTAACTCCTTATGAAAGCATGTTTGCTTTTTGTCATGCTCTTGGAATTATTTCCATTGGAGCTAAGTCCCAAAGAGACTTAGCGACTCGGACTCGGACTCGGGCTCAAGGGCGCAAAGTGGCACTTTGTTGGCGTACTTTAAACTTAGCACGTCAGCATCGGCGCATGACGCTTGTGCGTATTAGTTGCGCTTGTGTGCCCATTTTATGCACGAGTTGCACGCGTTGTTGTTAACGTGGTTGCATGCGCGGGCGCATGCACGGGTGCATGCCAGGACGCATGAGCAGGGAGCTGGGCAGGGTGCTGAGCGGGTGCTGAACGGACGATGCGCATCTATGTGAGTATGCACTGCTGCACTGCTGCGCGCATGCGCCGCTGGGCTGATGTGCTGCTACACGCATGCGCCGTTGGGCTGCTGCGCTGCTAGCAGTAGCTATTCGAGTGGGCTGTTATAGAAAGATTTGGACGATTAATTCAGATCCGATTTCTATGGAATTTGAATTTAATTCGTTCATATCTTTACATAACTGATGGGCGGCCAGGTTTCTCTATAAATACTCTCATTCGTAGCCCTTTTAGGGGTGAGAGAGACTTCAGAAAGGAGAGAGAGTTGAAGAGAGGATTCGCTGCACCGCCAAGAGCAGTCCAAGGAGTTCGCGAGTCGGAAGAGGTGACACGAGCGTTCCAGAAGTTCTTCGAGAACTTGCTGGTTCCTGGGAGCAGATCGTGTGGGACGAATCTTGCTTTGAGCAACGGTGATTTTCATCACCCCAACAAGCATGATATCATTCTTCTTCCTCTTTTACTTCTCTAGTTGTAACTTGTTCTGTCCGTCTGCAACTGCGATTGCAAGAAAGAACATAGATTGTTTTCTGATTTTTGTGTTTTTATAATCAAATTGTTATCAGAAATATTTTACATAGTGATTCGTTGGAATCGAGATCTCGGAAGGCAAACTTGTTTGCTGAAGCTTCTGAGTTTCGACTACAACATCAGTATCAAACAGATGATAGACTGAAAAGTTTATCGGTAGCTCTGTCCCTGATCGTGTTCAAACCATACTATGGGGTAGGTAAATACAAATAACTATATAGTTACTATTTATAATTCTGACCCCCTCCTTCCCCCACTTTTAATTTAATTACTACAGCCCCCATAACATGCATCAAACCCCCCCCCCCCCTACCAAATTATTTAACACTAAGGGTGTGTTTGGTTCGTTGAATTGGACATCGGAAGTGTCCAAAACTGGGAAGTGGGCATTGGGTCGTTCACTTCCAGGCGTTCCCGGAATTCCTCCAAAACTGATTGATTGGACAACATGAGTTTCTGCCCCCGGAACTCCTCTATTTTACTCTTCTCACTTCTTCATAAAAAATCAAGAAGTTGACAGAAGTGGAGTGTCATCGGAGTCAGGCGGTGGCGACGACGACGAGCTGGCGGCAAACCGAGGAGGCGGTCCCCGTGAACGAGGATCTGGTTGGACTCCCACGAGCCTTCTACGCCGGTAAAAGAGCTGAGGTTGACGGAGACGTGTGCGAGGAACTAGCGTCGGTCCCGGAGCCGCTGCACCAAGGCTCCCACAGAATCGAAGAAAAACCCTCCCCAATTTTTAATCGAAGAAAAACACTCCCGCACAATTGTGGAGGAAGAGAGAACAGAGAAGAGTTCCTGTGTGTGTGTAAACTGATTTTTATAGCTAATTTCACTCTTAAACCCCCTACAATTTAGTATTTGTAGCATGGCCCTTATATAATTATAGAGTAGTTATAGATTATATATAAATTTGTATATATAATTATATATCTAAGTAATACTATTAATGAAATAATGATTTATTAAGGAAGGGTTAGGTAATTACTTCCTTAATGTCCGTAGGGTTATGGCCTGTTGGTTATGATGGGGGGCTCCTGTGGGGATGGGCACGGTTCGAATCCCCTCTTGGGAACTAATTAGTTCCTAATCCGATGGAAATGATGTATAAAAAAAAATAGAATTTACTTCCTTAATGAGAAGTAATAAATTTGTGAGAAATAAATAATAATAATAATAATAAATTTATTATTCTTATTATTATTAGTTAACTTTTAATTTTCTAATTATTTATATCAAAGTCATACATATTTAAAAGACAGACACACAAAATTAATACTATTAACTACCACTTCATTACAAACCAAACACCGGAACTACAAAATGTACACTTTTCCAACTCACTTCAAGTACCATCCAAACGAAGGAACTCATAAAATATGCATACGCATGACGCGTATACGCAATGCGTATGCAAACTCCCTACATCCAAAATTTTACTTCGCTCTACTTCGCCGAACCAAACAGCCACTAAATGGGGTGGGGTGGGAACTGAGTTATGAATAGTAATTTTGTTGGGGGGGAGGGTAAATACAAATAACTCATATATATATATATATATATATATATATATATATATATATAAATAATTGCATCATTTATTGCACCAAGCAATCCTAGCTACACATTTTTGTGAAATGTGTGGTTATAAAGTATGCTGACGTGGCAGCAACTTTATGAGATGATTTATGATCACAAATTTCAAAAAATGTCTTGTTGAGATTGCTTGGTACATTATTGTTTGTTGCAATATCCCGCCCCTATATATATATATATATATATATATATATATATATATATATATATGAATTTTCTAGTTAAGTTCCATTATTTCTGTTATTATAGTTTAACATTAAAGAGTTTCCTGAATAAAGCTTTGTAAAAATCATTAGCCGTTTAACATTAATTGTTTAGCAGATTCAACTTTGTATGTAATTACAGTGTTCAGTACACTGTGTTCGTCGTCGTAAATATGATTTACAAGCTTTGATCAATTTTATAATGATGAATTTGAAGAGCTGGGAATCAGAATGAGTTCAGTTAATGCAAGCTTAATTCCAGTCTCCCAGCCATTAGTTATTAATCTTAGCTTGAACATATCTAGTCGTGCTGGAAATAAGCTAAAGCTCCGTCTGTTTCGTTAATAAACAAGCCAAATACATGAAGTGTTGGATCAGCTCAGACTCATATACCCAATTTTTGGGACCTTCCACTCTTTTCTAACAAAATCTGTCAAATTTCCTTTCATTCATGACTTATTTTGTACCTATGTTTTATTGACAAAGGTTCATCTGATGTCTCTAATCTTTTGTTTCCTAGATAATTTGTGCAGCTTCCTAAATACAGTCCTCAATTTTCAAACTTTGATATTACAGGAAAGCTTGTGAAAGTTGATGTTCTTCCAGAGGATGAGAAGAATTTTCAAAGAATTTATGTTAAGGCACCATCATTTCTTTCAATTCACATGGGAGTAAAAGCTTCTGTTTTGCCTCCAGATACAGATTGCCACCATTTCATTCTTGAGGTAATTTCATTTTCATATTGGTTTACGATTATAGAAAATTATGCCATTTTACCTCTTTGTTTAGACTTTATATTCTAGGGGAACATGAAGGATGCTCCTTGGGTGCATGATTTTAAAATACATATCCAAAATGTAGGTCTACCTACCCGCCAACTGCCACCTAGGTTTTATGGCATGACCCTCTCATGCTCATAGCTACCTTGGCTAGGAACTCGGCACTAAAATAGAGGGTTGGCGTAAGGTAGACAACTGGTCATAATTTTTCTGTCAAATCCTTTATGGAGCCTTCCCATGCTCCATACCCGACCCCATTCTGATGGGAGACCCCATTCTGATGGTAGAAGGCTTATATTATGATGACGATGTTGATTGGTTTACGTTTATGCTTCATATAGAAGAGCAAATTAGCTGTTAAATAAATTAGTTATTCTGCCTTATATTCCTAGCTGGCATATAAATATGCAGGATGACTGGGCTAAATTAGAGGTGCCTTATGGAAGCATCTTTCTGAGTATACCAACTGTGCTTGATTCATCCTTGGCTCCGGAAGGACATCACATTCTTCATATATTTACAACGTCATGCATAGAAGATTGGAAGGTGAACACTATTCTAGCAAGCTATAGTAATATCCAGTATTTGGTAGCCTGTTAACTAAAGTGACGAATGTGATACTGTACATTCACTCCTTGTTTTGCAGTATTGCACTTCTATTTTGATGAATACCTCTTACTTTGGATGCTTCAGGGACTCTCCGTGAAGGATTATGAAGCAAAAAAAGAACTTGTGGCTGATGAAATTATAAAAAGGCTTGAAAGTAAACTATTTCCAGGTCTCAAAAGCTCCATAGTTTTTAAAGAGGTAATTGTCCTTTCTATTTATATAAGGTCATTTCAAACTTAATACTGCTCAGGATATTACTTTGTATATCGTATCTCTAAATTCAATTTGGCATGACATCCATCATAAAATATGTTCTTCTAAGATGCATGTCCTATATAATAAGTGGTTCTTTATTATGGTGTTGTGACTTTTCTTAGCAGTTGTTACTAAGTATTTGGTAGGAGGTTTCACTTTTCAGTTCTTTGAGGAGTCATTTACTGTTGTGTTTTGACCCTGTCATAATTGCTTCCATGGTACTTTTGGTGTTCTATCTGCTATGCTGATATATTTGCAAACAGAAAGTTGTCCTTAACAATTTTCTCTCTTTCTTAAATTTAATATATCTTGTGGAACTAGTGCAACTCAGTGTAAATCAGAATGTAGATACGAAACCCTGTCATAATTGTAATTAGTTAATTAGTTGATTGGTTTTCCATCATTTTGTTATCTGTAATCTTGATTTTACATAGAAAAAGGGCTGGAGGAACCAGTCCATGACTTGGCATCGGTGGAATGCTGCCTCCAAAACTTAGTGCAAAAAGAGTCAATAACTCTCAGTTTCATCTGATATTCAGTATCTTCTTAGGAAAACTGAAATAATGGTTTTCTGTTTTGTTACAATCAATGTTTTGCCTTGCTTTTTGATTGCTACTATAAACTTACATTCCGAGATCGGCACCAGCTAACTAATAGGAATCTATGATGGATATGGTAAAGATAAAATGCTTGAGACTATCAACTACTAAGCCTTTTAATGACAGGTGGGTACACCGAAAACACACAGGAGATTTCTTGCGAGGAACGATGGTACCTATGGTCCAATGCCTCGTAACATACCAAAAGGTTTACTTGGCATGCCTTTCAATACAACAGTAAGTGGACTTGTACATTTAATTTAGTTTCTCATGTGACAGTGCTGATAAGATTAATTTTAGGGTTATTTACACTAACTACCCCTAAGTTTTGAATTATTACACGGAGTATCCCTATTTTTAAACTAATTACACTGACCACCCCTATGTTTTTATATTTTTTACACGGGGTACCCCTACTTTAAGATAAAAATTATAAGTTATAACACTAAGTACCCGTATTTTTAATTTTTTTTCTAAAGGGAGGGTGGTCAGTGTAATTAGTTTAAAAGTAGGGGTATCCCGTGCAATAAGTCCAAAACTTAGGGGTAGTCAGTGTAAATAACCCTTAATTTTATTTCTAGAGAGGAACCTTTTGTAATATTGATTGAAACTCGTCATGATAATTACTGGGACTTGCAGGCTATTGATGGTCTTTACTGTGTTGGAGATAGCTGTTTTCCAGGACAAGGAGTCATAGCTGTTGCCTTTTCAGGAGTTATGTGTGCTCATAGAGTTGCTGCTGATCTTGGTAAGAAAATAGCATAAAATGAATAGCTAGGAACATAAAGTTGTCACTCAATTCTCTCCTTGTAGATCTTGTTCAAGGATCTTAGTTTTTAAACAAAAAAGATAATTTATTTATTTATTATATAGATTAAAGAGGCAGTTACTGACTAAAAACGGTGGGGCACAAGGCTTCAAAAAAATTTATGCACCCTAAACATTGAGAAAATTAGAGACATTAACTAAGATTGAACTTTTTTACATTTGAGTTTATTGAATTATTAGAATTAATAACCTATGTGGCATGTCTTTGCATTGCAGGATTTGAAAAAAAATCACCTATATTGGACACTGCCCTTCTTGGTCTGCTTAAGTGGTTTAGAACAATTGCTTAAAAAAGCTAGTTGGGTTGCAATCGAAATTTAAGCTTTGTGAATATGACAAGCATAAGCACCTCGCCACTGCACCATTCCTTATGTGAGTTCTCAAATACGTGATGAAATAACTTGTTTCGGATGAAAATACCTAATGGCTGAACTAATGTCATGATCAGGACACTTTCTGGTGCTGGGTTGAGCGCTTGTGGCTTTGAGCAACTGGCGATATAAATTTACAGGAGGTAAATAGTATTGGTTAGTTCTATACAGGGCAAAAGGGAGATTTTGGGATGTAAATCATCTGCTTCTTGCTGAGTTATTGGGGGTAGCCTTCCAAGCATGAAGTCATGCATGCAAGTATTAAGTCACTGTTCACACCATGTTATACCAATGCCCCATGAAACATGAAATGAGAACAATTACTTTTTTTATATAAAATGGTCGATTCACACATTGCGCTTCTCTGAACAAACTTGTGTTTTTATTTAGCTCAAGATTATGCTTCCGTATTTGTCTTGTGAACAGTGTTAACCTAAATATAGTATAGGAATTTGTGCCATATAGAAATTTATTGTGTCAGAGTGTTGTGGTTGCAAGTACATATTCAGATAACCAGTACTTGCAGAAGCAGATGTATGAGAAAGAAAACAAAATATTAGTAGGTTATCTAAAGATGCTGTCAAGATGGACCAAATTGGCAATTTCTTTGGAAGGATGTCGTCGATTAGGCTAAGTACAAAGGAAATCAACCTGCTGTTGACTTTATGACATTAATATCAAACACCTTAGTTGATATAGTTCTAAGACGAAAATGTGTCCATAAACACAAAATGACCTAACCAGTATCATAATTTTCGCAGCATGACACTTATTTACAAAATCAAGTAATCGAGTAATCAAACATCCGAACTGACGATCCCCCTCAGGAAGATCCTCCCTCTGAAACTTAGGTAAGTGCTATTCTTTGGACTGTAATCGAGTGGAGATTGTGGTAAAATCTTCTCCAAATGTATGTTCATCATATTGCACATCAGTTTGTGCTCAAGCTGTTCATGGCTTCATCATCCTTAGGGAAATATATGCCAATAGTCGATACCCAAAAACCATAGCGATCATCATACAGACTTCCCATGCACTGTTGTTGAGGTTACCGGCGCTCAGGGAGGGAGGCATGCGGTCGTACTGCACCTTGAGAAGAAGTCTGTATGTGTGATAGTTGAAAGAGATGTAGCGGATCCACGATATAAACACCGGAACTTTCTGCATAATTACAAAGAATGCCTTCATTTACATTGTTTCTTATAGAAATAATATGGAAATCTCCGACATGTAGGGCACTTATCCTTGCTAAAGTTTTGACTTGTTCACGTGTGTCCGACACTACATGTGCCCATCTGTTTCTGACACTCGTAATCTATTGATCATTAGATATTCATATGACTAAGAGTGCTGTCTCCCTAAACTAGCAAATACTACAAGATTTCAAGAAACCTTGAATGTACCACTACAAGGGAGTTTAATGTCGCTTACCAACTAGTTCTGTATGCTTCCAACTGAATAGGACCTCTCTCATGTAACGTTTTCTGTTTAACTGCGTATAATTAGTTCAGTCAAAATACCATTGATTTAAGACGGCTACATTTCTCTGAACATATTGATGATTATCCCGTATTTTTAAAATCTTGATAACACTTTCAATTGCGGTTATGTTCATTTAGCTTAAATAGTGAAACTTGGTTCCAGATTGACAGTTTTGGTTGATAGGGTCATTCTCTCCTTTGCCAAAAACTTGACTTCCAACTTCATTTAGAAACATGTTTTGATGCTTACCTTCACAAAAAACCCTCCTGCCAACATAAATGTCATGACTGTCACTGAAGCCAGAGTAGTGGCCTTCTTGATGTCCATCAGCTTAGCCCCAATCACCAAACCAAGTCCCTGGTGATTTTAGACAAAGTTTAACTCAATATTGAATTACCCTAAGATAACATCTTTCAATACATTATAAGAAAACTCCAGGTACCTACCTGTGCAGCGACAATACTGAGGAACACAGTTAGCATGCTGAGGAAGAATGATTCGGAACTCTGTCTTAAGCCCGTCATGAAGTAGACAATCAGCATAAAGAACACAGGTAGGATGAGGTCCAGTGGTAGATCCGCGGTCGTCCTAGCCATGAAGTATGCACTTAGTCTGTACATGTCGGCTGCTCGTTCTTTGTTGAGCATCGCTCGCTCTTGAGGAAATGTAAAGATTGCAGTGAAAACTGGAAAGAAACCCCAGAACACACTGATGAAGAACAGCAAGCCTGCCTGTAAACAAAGGATACCCCAGTAGAAGTTAAATGCATCTTAGATATCACTTGATTTATTGATTGTGGAAATCAAACCATTTGTTTTGTGATTAGCAAGGTTCGCAATATCGGTATTGGAACATTTCTATGAGTATCGGGATCGACGGTATCGGCCGTATCGGTGGTTTCGAATCGGAGTATCAGAATTTTTGGTATTGGAAAACAAATAATTATTAATAAATTATTAACATTTTTTTTTTATATACACACACATAATATATATATTGAATGAAATAGTAGTGACCCTTATCGATTAGTTTACATACGATAGATAAATTCTTCTTCTTTTACATGCTTTTACATTCTTGCTCATTGGTCTTTTTCGTTCAATTTTCTTTGCCGAATTGACCGAAAAATAGATCCATATTGTCGTTATCGATCAGTATTATGTATCGGTCGGTATCGGATCGGGACATACCAAACCGTATCGGTATCAGATGTATCTGATCGGTACCAGCCGATACTGCAAACTATGAATTAGACACCATTTATCTAGTTGCGGTAAATAAATACAGCGCAAGCGATAGGTATCTGACCTGGTCCTGCAGACCTTTCGGTGTGGTACTGTCGGAGTGCCACCAGAGTAAACCAAGAATGATTGCAGTCGCAAGAACTTGCGTTACTCTCATCCAGCTAAGATAGTCATGGCGCCTTTCTTTCAGCCCCCTCCAGAACAAAATGGAGTACTGTTGCCACCAGCTCGCCCCCCAGTCTCTCTTTGGAAGCGTTACCATCGCCTTCATGTCTTCATTAATCGGTATAGGCATCAGAAGTTTCTTCTTCTCTTTGTCAGCAACACGAGTCTCGTATGCCTCCACCAAGTACTGTCCGTTCCATTGATTTTTCTTAATTTCTAAGATGAAACTTTCTTGAACTTAGATTGCAAGATCAGTAGTTACCTCGTGTACGTCTTTCGGTGTCGGCTTCTCGTGTCTTGTGTCGCCTCCCGAGTTCTCCATCTGGACTCGGTCCTCCAGTTCTGAAGGTATGGAGATGTCGTTTATGGTGCCGTTTGCCAGGTCCAGCATGAACTCTGCCGGGTTCATTGCGATGAGGGGAGAGCATCCGATAGATGAGAAGTACGCCATGGCCTCCGATGCCTTCCCGAAGTATAGCAGACTCCCTTTGCCAAGAAGGACGAGCTTGTCAAATTTGTGGTAGAGTCGGCTCGACGGCTGATGGATTGTGGTTATTACTGTTTTTCCAGTCTGCCATAAGGTGAAAAATTACAAGATGTTGCAATTAGCTCAGAAGAGACGTTATAGAAAACTTGAACACAATTTTCTTGCAAACTTTTCTTTTCTACAAGTCGATTCTTAGTGTCTAGCGCATGATCTTGGCTTGTATTGACACACTAAGATATTTATATTTGTCTTCAAATCATTTCTGATAAGCAGCAGGAACAATCGATCGATACCTTGTTTTTTTTTTTAGCTTATTAAGGACAGAAATAGTGCTTGGAATGTATGGTGTTACACTAGAGGGTTGTTTGGCTCGGTGTAGTTGTCTGATAGTGTGAAAGTGACTTCTTGTTTGTAAATTGCGTATGTTTTTGAATTTTATCATAATAATTTTTGTCTACTTGAACTACTATCAATGTTTGGATATATGGTATTTTTTATGTTGAAGTGGGCAAGTAAAAAAATTTACACTTCCATTTGGATGTTAATACGAAGGAGGTTTGAATGTTAATTCGAAGGTCTGGTTCAGTGCGGCCTCGTTCCTTCCTCCTTCCCCTCGTGCTGCACTCCCCTGCATTGTAACCACCACCGCCCTCCCCACCTCCTCGAGGGCGTCCCTCTCCCCTCCGAACACCGTTGACAGGCCCCAATGTTGCACTCCCTTCCCCTCCCCGCCATCGACTCCACCGTCCCTGTAAGCATGGGCACGGTGAGGGCGTGGCTACGCACCTAGGTCGACCTGTCGTCCACCGTGCAGAGGAGCTCCAACGCTGACAACACCCGCTTTGCGGCCACGGTGGCAGAACCTGTACAAACCTGTAACAGCGCAAGCAGAACCTGTACATGCCTGCCACTTTCCACCACATCCTTACAAAAAAAATTTAGGATGTGCTATGCAGCTAAATTGTCAATAGTTGCACGGGACAGGAACTCAAAGGCAACAAATTCCACAATGAATCGAATACCGGGTGTGTTGTCTTTGAACTGAGAATGTCAAATGCTATAGCTTCTGTAATATTCCACATTATCATAGTTGAACTGTTTATGTAATTGTTTTGATGACAAATTTGGTAATATTGTTATAACAATTACATATATGTAACGGAGGATTGCTGGTTATACATATATATTAATTGCCCACATTTAAATCTAACTTGGATAAGTTCTCTTGATCTTCTTTAGATGAATGCTTTTTTCCGCATATCAATGTGAATGGAGTAAGACAGTTTTTTGTTCTTGTTGTCCTTTATGATGTGTATTTTCTACAATGTAAAATATTTCTGAGGCTATTACATCCTAACTCCAAGCTGTTATTATGCTTACCTCGGCTATGTCATGTAACACCTGAACTATTCTCAGTGCTGTTGTCGAGTCGAGTCCAGATGTGGGTTCGTCAAGAAAGAGCAAAGACGGGTTGATTATGATCTCGTTGCCGATGCAAACCCTCTTCCTCTCGCCACCTGACACTCCTCGTACGTATGATCCCCCAACTACAGTATCTTGGCATCTGCAACCAACAGCAAAAATTTTGATTACATTTTCATGAATATAAATCTGAAATTTGAAGTTACTGATAACCTCTCAAGCCCAAGCTCATAGATGACATCCATAGCCCTCTGTTCCTTCTGTTTCTTTGTCATCGTCTTCGGTAGCCGAAGTAGTGCTGCGTATGTTAATGTCTCTCTCACAGTAAGATGTGCGAATAGAACGTCATCCTGAGTCACGAACCCTATCCTGCCAGTAACTCTCATGTTATTATCATTGTTCAACGTTTTTCTCTCGGTGTTTTATGATTACTGTTATCGAAAGTATATTCATACTACTTTTAAACTGTAAGATTCTATAAGGTACAGTGATAATAGGTAAATTATTTCCCTCGAGTTAGTTTTTTTTTTCTTTCCTATATGCATAGAGCTCAAATTGGATTCAAGAAGTCTGAGAAACATGGCAAATTGTAGGTATCACATGATAACTGGGTTGACAATTTTGCCAAGAGTTTTACAAAAAAACAAAAACAAAAACAAAAAAAGGCCTCTCTATGTTTACAGGGGTAAGGGTGAGTATAACCTCCTCTCCAGATAAAATCTTATCTTAGCAGGGGCCTCTTGGCATTGAAATGCCCTTTAGAATTTTATAGTGAAACTTAGCCGACTAGTTTTACCCTTACTTAAAGCTCGCGAAGAGGCACGGGGATGAGGGAGTGGAGGTGGAAAAATGAATGTGACATTCTTGTTGGATTGTATTTCATTTTCGGTTGAACGTACAAAGGTGGTGACAATGGATTTGATAGTTTAGTCCCACATCGGATATGAAGTGAGATCATGAAATGTAGATAATTGGGATTGATTCATGTCTTACGTGAGAATTCATTTTTAAGGCATATGGGCCTAGTTCGATATCGTACCTCATGTGCCAACTCCGGTTCGGATCACGCCGCGTTCCCATCAAGTGGTATCAGAGTCCAAGATTACGGAACTGGTTTGGACAACTATAATTGATTCGAGACAGATTGTGCTGAACGTTCATGTGTATAATCGGATTATACGGACTCTCTTCTCAGATCTGTGTGTCAGACATTCGCAGAAAGACGGATCAGACCTAATGTTGGAGGCATCCATGATGAAGCAAGTTGTTGTGATTGACACACAATTATGGTGGTTTGGTTCCGTGGTCGAATGAATAATTAATTTGTCAGGAAAGTTGTGTCTTACAGTTTTAACTGGAGCATTACTGAGGTCAGTTTGATTTTTCTCTTATTAGTTTGGTTTGAAGTAACTTATGCTGAAATAGTGTTTCCAGACTATAGTTTCTGATGGCAACTATAATACATCAAGATATGATGGTACTCTGCTATAAAAAATAAAAAGAAAGCACTGCATTGAAAGCATCAAACTTTTATAAAACTGTTCTAAAAGCATAAAGTTTAATTAAAATTTAATAAGAGACCCAAAACGTTCTAATGAAGAGCGTTTTCTTGGTTTTGCAAAAAAAAAAAAAACCTTCTTGATTCTATGCATGCATTTGTATTAACGGTCATTCCTTCCTTAATAGTCCCGCTCCGTGTTAAGATTATTAATTAAGAATGTGTAGAAAACATCCTTCAGAAGGATTTTTTTTTTTTTACAGAATCGTTAAAAAAACGTCATTTTGATGGACGTTTTTTTTGCATATTTCGGAAAACAAAACAAAAAATATGCCAAAAAAGCGTATTTCTTGATTGCAATTTTTTGTAAAGACTCATGTCATTCATTACGTTATTTGGATGGACATTTTGGATCTTAGAATACAATTTGGACAAACTTTGTACTTTCAGAGCAATTTCAGCATACTTTTATGCTGTGGATGCTTCTGATTGGAAAATCTGTCATCTGGATTTCCACTTGTAGATCTCCTTTCTGTTTAGCTGCATGCCAGTTTTTGTTTGTGTCATGAGTTCACGACTCGGTGCCTGTTTGAGTTTGTTGTCGATTTCGAGGCTCGATAGCTGTAAAGGGATGATATTCTGTACCTGAACATTTTTTTTTTTGGTCGTCACAATTATTTGCTTGGTCCAGACAGAGTGCACCATTTTTGTTTGTCGAAAGATCTAAACCATATCTTGAAAGTTGATGGCACTTTTTCTTCTTTTCCTTGCCTAGACTGTACCAATTGGCCAACATACACATACACTACATCCTATATTATTTGTTACTTAACTATCTTGTAGTGACTCTTGTCCTTTGCCTAGTTAAAAATAGGCTCGACTATGAGTGCGCTCCCACCACCTGCACATCGATCTTCTTCCTAGTGCATGGCTCTGGGCTCTCACTTTTTAAGAATTTTATAAGCAATCAATTGATTGTCTACATTCTAGTTGTAGATCTGATTTTTGAAAAATTCGTACTAAATCAATGAAGACTAAACTCCTGAATACAATTCAAACTTCTCTCTAGTAGAAATAGGAAGCGATTGAAGTCACTAGTAAAGTATAGAACAACTGTTAACAGAAAAAGAATAATAAAAAAAAATCGCTTAAAAAGCTAGTACTCTAAACTTCTTGAAAGCAACAAAGTTGCTGAATAAAGGACAGGGCTCTAGAAAGATGGAACAACCTGTTGGGATGGTTAGAAATATCGTTGTTCAGAACAAGATTCGACCTTCTCCATTAATCCGTTCCCGAGAACTTGCAAGTTCGAAAGAACTTCTGAAACGTTTTTTGTCGTCTCCCTTCGAGAACTAGCACAAAAGTGCTACTGGACTCTTGGACTAGCGCTCAACACTGATGCAAGAAAGCTTCAGTTCCTAGAGATGAAACTCTTTCCTCTTATGACTTCTGTGGAATTATGTTCTCTCCTACGGCGAGTATTGCAACAATTACTTAAATAGAGGACCTATCCCTGAGGACGTAGACAGAAGAATATGGAGTAACTCCCTATTAATTAGGACAATTGCTAGCAGCAACTCTCTGTTAAAAGGACAGTCACAAAATCGAGCAGCCCAATAACTCTCTATAAAAAGGACAGTCACAAAACAGAGGAGCCTAAGCTGCAGCAAAGCTGCGGCACTGAGGCAAAGTTGCAGGTTTGCGACGATACATAAGTAGTTCTACGAAAGCGTAACATTGAAGGCCAGTAGAACCACAACACCGAGTGCATGCGGAACCGCAGTGCCACGCCATATCGACCTACGGAACTGTACTATAGTGTCCCGCGGAATCGCGGTGCCAGCTATGCGTCCGACATGCAAGAGCGCACCATATGAACATCCGAAACGTACAAGCGAAGTGCGTCATTAAAGTGTCACTTTGCGTCCAAGTCCAAGTCCAAGGTCTAGCTCCAAAAAAAAAAAATTCTCTAAGAAATATGTTACAAAACAAATATTTGTTGTTAGAATTGAACCTTACGCACTAGAAACCCCCCACCATATAAACTACTTGAGCTAACACATCTTGTGTGTAAAAGACAATAAATAATAGCTCAAATATTGAAATACATATTTGGAGTTTGCCTCGACATTCAATGATGCGGCCAGATCACTAATGACCAAATTCAATAAACGCCAGTTCCATCGATAGGAATTTAGATATGAAAAGGTAACAAGTTTCTACAAGTTAAGTAACATGCGGGTAAGTAACATGTTCGAAAGAGACAGGCTGAAAGACGAAGATAAAGATTTACCTGCTCAAATGTTGAAATACACGTTTGGAGTCTGCCTCAATACTCAATGATGGGACCGGATCACTAATAATCAAATTCAATAAACGCCAGTTTCATCGATAGGAATTTATAAACGAAAAGGTAACAGGTTCCTACGAGTTAAGTAAGATGCGAGTAAGTAGCATGTTCGAAAGAGCCAAATAAAGATTTATTTCTCAAATATTGAAATACACATTTGAAGTTTGCCTCAGTATTCAATGATGGGACCGACCGGATGACTAATGACCAAACACAATAAACGCCAGTTTCATCGATAGGAATTTATAAACGAAAAGGTTACATGTTTCTACGAGTTAAGTAACATGAGAGTAAGTATGTTCAAAAGAGGCAGAGATTTACCTGCTCTTGAGGGATTTAGTGTAGGGCTCGTTGTTGTATGTCATCGACCCATGGAGTATGCCACCGTGCGTCCTCCCTCCGAGAAGGCTGAGGAGGGTGGTCTTCCCGCTGCCCGAAGGCCCCATTAGCGCCAGGACCTCTCCTGGGCTGCCGGAACCTGTAATTCCGTGAAGGATATCTTTCTCAGTGCTTGTCGTTACGCCTTTGATGATAACCTTGTACCTAACCTCTGAAAACTGCAACATCGAAAAACCAAAAAAAAAAAGAAAAAAGAAAAAAAAAGAGAGAGAGAAAACATGATAAAATGTAGATTACCTTCAGTTATAAAATCAAACACATATAGGTGGACATGTTACACAAGCTGAGACCGCATCGCTCAGATATGGTCACCCTTCACATTTATAGATACCCACACATCTGAGAAACGTTACACCTGTAGACTGGTGGTGGTCGCAGCTTGCTTTCTACTTTAATTTGGCTATCAAAAGAGTATGAAGTATTCCAGCACAAGGTGTATATATATATATATATATATATATATATATATATATATATATATATATATGTTCTTGATTTTTTTTTCTCTCTCTCTTTCAGAAATGTATACAGAAAAGTATCATATAAAATATATCTATAGACCAATTTAATTTTACCTTCAGATATATTGGCGGCGTCGGTTCTGTAATTATCCTCTTGCGATTGCCTCCAGCTTCAGGATCTATTGCTGCAGGTAAGCAATAGTTATCATATTTAAAACCGATCATCGCTTAATGAATATGAACTCCGTGTCGAAACATGTTGAATATAGTAGATGTGAGCGAAAATTGTCATCGGGAGTCATTACATACAATACTTGGATTGGATGTGATTGGATTGGAGTGAGAGTTAAGTGGTATGTGCTTAAAAATAGACAAACAAGGTTAAAACTTTTCCTCGCTTAACCCTTTATGACTCCTCCTCCTTCTTAACCCTTTTTTCTCTAACTCAAGTATCTTCACCCTCAATCATCGAAGCAGATCTTGAGAGTCATTTTCTGATTTGGATATATATATGTAGACACTAGTAATTTACAATCATATACAACATGTATGGGTCAGCTTATTGTGAATTTGCCATGTTAAATAAATTTGTTTAATGTCCACCAACCCATTCTAGCTTCTTTTTTTCTTCCAATTTAAAGACTTGCTTGGAGAAAAAAGCCCATCAAATACTTCAGCTATATATAGTATATAGGTATCTGCATTTGCATTATACCGGAGGAGTCCGGACAACATGTTTGTTAGAATGATCAAAAGCATTCCATTCCATTCCATTATATATATGTGATTGTTATTAGATCACACTGAGAAATAATGATCCCCTGTGTTTTGCACTGAAAATGCACTTACTTATTTGAGATGGTTGATAGAAAATCACAGCATTCTAGCTAGTAAATGTCAATTACCAGTTTCTTCGTCGCTGAACAGTTTGAGGTCCTCGATGACGTCTTCTGGCTGCGCTGTGAAGCCGGTGAAGGAGAAGGAGAAGCCGAGGCTGGCGCTGGAGGCCCGGCTGAGCGCCGCGCTGCCGCTGCTCACGTCCTCCGGGTATTCCACCTTCAGCTGAGCGCTCCTCGACTTGCGGATGTGGCCCTTCCTCCCCGGAGGGGAAGTACCGACCAGTAGCCTCTTCCCGAAGCTCGCCTTCCTCGCCAGTCCTCCTGATCCCGTCGTGTTGAGCTCCCCGCTCGTGCCCAGGCCTAGTGCCTCAGCCGACGACGTGCGGCCCAGCTGCTCTGACTTGGTTCTGCCGATCCCAGCTGCTGCCATTTCCATCTCCATCGCTCTACTACTTCAAAAGGAAACACACATCCACTATGCTTGCTCTACTACTTCAAAAGGAAAACAAAATTTGTTTCCAGTCTATATATATCTATATATATAACACAGAGGAGGAGGAGGAGGAGGAGGAGGGAGCCCACTCTTAAGCGTTTCCGTATCTCGAAATAGTAGTCGTTGGATTGTATTTTTTCTAACAACTGAATTGTTACTGAGATTACATGGGAATGATGTGTTTTATGCTTTTATTAAACATTATGTTTCTGGTGTGATAAATTGCTTCCTATGAATTCCTCACCATTCTCTTCACTTGAATGCACTACCCCTCTTTGCCACAAGGACGCTGCTATTTTGCCTGCAGAATGGACGCAATCGTCACTGGTCTGCGCCACGTGGCGGCCTCCAATTGGAGGGGGACGGGTTTTATTAGGGTGGGCCTGGTGCTAGCAAGGGAGGCTAATATGTGTGCCCGTCACGTGGCTCTGGCCAGTGGTGGTCAGGGTTTGCTCTATCGTTATCCAGTTCATGTCATATATGATAGTGCACTCCAAAGTAAACTAGGACACATCAAAAACGATACAATTTTCGTGTCACCATGTCCATCTCTTGCCACACGGGCCCTTGCAACATAGGTACTTCCCATTTTCCTATCCGGCAGGAAGTATTGGGCCTTCGGGTGTCATGTTAGTATTTTATTCGGATCGGACAATGATAGTGAACTTCAAAGTAAAACTAAGACGAGGCCAAAATCGGTGCAATATTCGTGTTCGTTATGTCCATAGGTTGTACAACAAGCTTTTGCAATATAGGTTAAATGTTTCCATTGTCCTTTCCCAAGAAGTATATATACCAACTCAAATTAAGTAAATCCAGATGTCATTCCAGTATTCATGTCACACTAAGCTCCAAAATACACTATGAAATTGAAACAAGTGGTACAATATTCATGTCACAAATGGTACAATATTCATGTCACCGTAAGATGCCCAAGCAACATATGTTCTTTCCATTGCTCTATGACCTAGCATACTCATAAACGTGAAGAGAAATTGAAAATGAACCCAAAAAAAAAAAAAAAATTCCTAATGCTCAACTTGCAAATTTCTTACCCCCCTTTCTTGACAACCAAAACGAGCAAATCACTTATGAAGGAGACTATAAAAGTAGTGTAAATATAAAAAGAAAAATATGGAAAAAAAAAATAGTAAATTATACAAAGACTACAAAATTTGTAGTAAACATAGTACACACAGAGTATTGAAGAATAGTGTGAGAATTCAATACCTTTGGTAGAAGAAGAAGAAGAAGTTGATTATGGCGTGTGTTCGATGAGAGAGAAATGCAAAGCCAAATGAATGCCAGCCAATTGGCTACACCATCTCCCTTTATATATTGATTGCCACCGCCACACAAGTTTAAGCAATGTCGTGTGAGGGAGGGAAGCCAACTTGGAATTACAACAATGCCCTTGCATCACCTTGTGTCACCATGCATATAAAGTAAGCAATTAATGTGGATGAGATTTTAGGTTTTATATATGTATTCTTAGGACACGTATTAACACATTAATGTTGAAGTTATTTTATTTAATGTATTGATAGAAGTACTCATATAAAATACACAGTAACCTTAGGGCACATGTCAATATAATTCATTTAGGCTTCGTTTGGTTCGTAGAATCTTGGCATTGAAAAAAAAAAAGTGATTCATTTCCTATGTTTGGATGTTAAAGAAAAATACGAGAAAAGAAAAATGATTCTCATAGGAAGGAAAAATATAGGAGAAAGTGATTTCTCCCATCCAACAACTCTGATAGGAAGTCGACGTCAGGGTATTTCACATTTGTAGGTGGAAACCTTGTGACATGGAGAAGCAAGAAACAAAAGATGGTGGCACTCTCTAGTGCAGAGGTGGAATTCAGTGGGATGGCCAAGGAGTTGTGTTAGCTCATTTGGCTGAAAAAACTACTAGCCGAGATTGGTTTTGCTCCCTAGTCTGAAATGAACCTCTTCTGTGACAATAAAGCTGCTATAGACATTTCACACAATCCGATTCTGCATGATCGAACCAAGTACGTAGAGGTTGATCGACACTTCATCAAACATAATCTAGAGAATAATACAATCCAGTTTCCATTTGTCAAATCTGAGGACCTGTTTGCAGATATACTTACCAAAGTTGTGTCAAGCAAAAATTTCCACAACTCACTGATCAAGTTGGGCACGAATGATCCATATGCATCAACTTGAGGATGAGGGTTGGCGTGAGCTGTATATCAAAGAAAAATTGGAGTAATTATAGGAAGTGGGATGGAAATTCTTTCCTGCACACGCTAACTTAATCATAGGAGCATACCATGTCAAAAGGTTCTCCATATATATTTCCTCTCTCTCTGTTAACATCATCTTTTATCAGTACATATCAAAATATACTTTCTATTGCAAGCTATACAGATTTTGCTTATATGATTAAGCTAATGTGTGAAGAAAAGATTTTTTTTTTTCATCCCACTTCCTATAATTACTCCAATTTTTCTTTGATATACAGCTCACGCCAACAATTAGTCTCACTGAAATATCTTGAAATCTGCCTATCTACACCTAGAACTTGATAAACAACAGTGCTTGGCCTTTTACGGATCTAATATATATATATATATATATATATATATATAAAAGGTGGAGCTTCAAGCTAAGGCGGTGGCGAGTTTCAATAACTAGAAAGGAGCCCGAGTACATGAGGACCAAAAATTATCACAGAGGCACAGTCCAACAACTCATGAACCTCCGGTCTTCATCCTCCACCTGCGTCAAAGTCCTTTTCAAATTTGCTATAGGATGATTGTAGGTTTAGATCTTTGTGTTTACAGCAACCCACAACTTTTGGTTTGGAATTGGCTGATCGTATAATCCTCAAAATTGTTTTCCTGGATATAAGACTATAATATAGTCTTTTGTTATATATATATATATATATATATATATATATATATATATATATATATATGGGAACAAATCAAAACATCGGATCGGGGGGTCCGCGTGAAAGCCACGCATGGGGCTCCAGCGATAATGGTTGGGAGCGACGGGACTCCCGCGGGACTCCGGAAGTGGTATATATATATATATATACCGGTAAATGTGCGTTCGATGCACGTAAAATAAAATTTTCTAATATTACTATAAAATAGTTTAAATATATTTTAATTATAATTTATTATGGATATATTTTTACTCTTTATAAAAGTCTTGAAAATGCTAGTCGTCTAAGCTGTACGCATATCCTAGTCGTCTAAGCTGTACGTATATCCTCACATAATTAAAAATTAAATAAATTTTAACTAATTGTTTAACTACATAATATTATAACTATAATCAAACACCTCTTCTAGCTCATCTCTACTATTATAATATTATAACTATAATCAAACACCTCTTCTAGTTCATGTGGTTAAGATGTGAGTCATTCTTCTTGGGTGTCAAGTTCAATTTTTCTTAAAGTTATTTATAACAAATTTATTTTTTTCCATCAATTTTTTTTACATAATATTAATTTTTAAATAAATGGTTGAGTATTTACAAACGGCTTAGACGACTGGCTTTTGAACCATTTTGAAGCCTAGTATATATATATATATATATATATATATATATATATATATATATATATATATAATCAAACACCTTTTCTAGTTCATGTGGTTAAGGTGTGAGTCATTTAACTTGGTTGGTCAAGTTCAATTTTCCATGAAGTTATTTATAACAAAATTAATTTTTTGCATCAAATTTTTTTACATAATATTAAATTTTTAAATAAATTGTTGAGTATTTACAAACGGTTTAGACGGCTCACTTTTTAGCCATTTTGAAGTCTAGTGTGTGTATATATATATATCACTACTAAAAATTGCGGGGTTAGCGACGCTACAAAACGTCGCTAAATTGTAAAATTACGTCGCTGAAATAAAATAGCGACGTTATTGGCGACATTTTATAATTGTCGCGGTCTAGTTAGTCGCTGACTGAAAATACGTCGCTATACGTCGCAACTAGCGACGTATCTTAGTGACGTATGAACGTCACAAAATTTTTACCAATTAGCGACGTTCTGCAGGACAACGTCGGTATATGAGCGACACAAATTTAGTCGCAATACGTCGCTGATATTTTTATACTTAGTGACTTTTACATTGTCACTAAACGTCGCTGACATTCTTCCGTTAGCGACGTTTAGCAACGCATGTACGTCGCTAATATTTTTTGAATGTAGTGACGTTAGCAACGTATTTTAGTTACGTCTTGATGATATGGCAGAGATTGCCAAGTCAGCAAATTAGCGACTTTTAACGACATATTTGCGACGTCTTGGTACAGGGATAACGACGTTCTGATACCTCTCTTCGACGTATTTGTACGTCGGTAAATATCGCTAAATTACTGTAAAATATTAAAAAAATATAGATTGTTACATAATAATTTATATAACAATATTCAATCTGCAGTTTATACAAATATATTCATAGTTTATAAAAATAGATTGTCACACATAAGCAAATTATTAAACACTGATAAATTCAAATATACTGTCACTGTTGGCCAATGTCATACAAATTTAAACATACATAAAAGTTTAAAATAAATATTCTCATGTCACAAAAAGAATATATACAACAGACCCAAAAATGGGCCAATGTCACACAAATTCCCAAAATGGGCCAAATTTACACAAACTCATAACTATCTGTCCAACATAGGTGTCACCCTCACATTTTCATCCAAGGGTAGTTTGGTAAATTATCAATGGGTATTAATTATTTTAGAATTTAATTATAGTTAATATTTGTGCATGACATGATTCATTTATTTATTGTATTATTATTTGTTGCTAGTGTTGATTTATTTTGGACTTGTGTAGTGGACCTAACCATTTAATTAGAGAGCATGAAATAAACTTTTAGACTAGTCTAAGTTGAGCCCATGAATTAGGCCCATGGATTAAGAGACTTGATTAATTAGTGAAACCATTAGACTAGAACCTTCCCTCCCTAATTATTTCTTCATGAGAGGCCCCAAGGGGTATTTGGGATATTATACATTGCTTGGAGAGGGGTTTATGACCAGCCATAATTAGGAGGAGAGAGAGTGCTCTTATTTTATTTCTTTCCCAAATTTCTAGATCTACATTTCCCTCTTCCAATTTCCCTCCATTCCCTCATCAATTCTCCATCAAATCTTCACCAAACTCATTCTAAATTTATTATTGAGGCCTCTACATCAAGGATCTACAAGCAAGGAGCAAGGAGCAAGGAGGAGGAGGCCAAGATTTACAAGAAGATGAGCTACTTGTCAATTGAGACATTTTCATTAAGAATCCATCTCTCAATAGGTACAATTCAGTTTTTCCCTTCTATTAGACTATAGATCTGAGATTTTACCATGAGAAACCAACCCACATGCATAGGCTACCCATAGGATTTGGTTTTGGGTCAATTGGAGACATACGGTGGAAGTTATGACCAAATTGGTGCCAATTTTGGGGAAATTCTGAGATTGGCACATGTAGTGCTTGTCAATGGATCTAATAGATCTAATTGACACTTGATTGTATGTTTGTGACTAGTGTTGTATCCACAATTGGATACGTATAGGCCGTATCTCGTCAATTTGACGAAACGGGTTAATTTTGGGGGTTTTCCTCCGACACGGGGCCTTGTGCATATCACATTGTGACATGGACACGTAGACACTCTAATTTATATACATATTATTCATAAATTATGTATTAGACTTGTACGTATCCTCCGGGATGCGTTTGGTTGTGTGTTGGGGCCGTATCACAAGCGTATCATAGAGAAAGTGTGATACGGGTGCGATGCGCTCCATGCGTTTGTTGTTTGGCTCAATTTTCTATACATGCATATGTAATTATATATGTATATAGTATCTATGGGTTATATATAAAGTATATAATAGTATATTTTTGTTTTATGTGTTTATGTGTTGTATATGGGGATATATTTATATATATGTATATGTATATTTAGATGTTAAGTGTTGTGTTGGTTTTTATATAGGTGTTTATATATATATATATATATATATATATATATATATATATATATATATATATATAGACCTATATCTATATGTAATTATATGGGTACTTATATATATATGCATAGTTATGTGTTGAGTTGTATTTATATCTATAGATGTATAGCTAGCTATCTTAGTTGGTGTTATAGGTATCTATGTATATAGATAGTTAGATATCTATGTGTGTGTGTGTGTATATATATATATATATATATATATATATATATATATATATATATATATATATATATATATATATATATACTTAGAGATGTTAAGTGTATTTGTGTATGTGTGTCTGTGTGGTTTGGGAGTATTGAGCCTCTACTGTCAAGCAGTAGAAGTCACTGCTAAAGGAGAGCAGTGTCAAAGCTGTGCAGATCAGTAATAGGAAGTGAGGTAGTTGTTTCAGCAGGGAGCCTCGATTTGTTCTTGTAGCAGCGGGTATGCAGGCTAGTTCAGATTCAGTGAGAGGAAGCACTGTTGCGAGAGCACTGCAGTCTCGTGCCGAGCAGCAGCTCTAAGGTTCGAGCACCATTGCACAGTTATGTACACAGCAGGGTGACTGAAGAGGTTCGGCTGCTGCAGAACTGGGAGCTCCTGCAGTAGGGAGTTCTCAACTGCACCGAGCAGTTGCAACTGCTATGGGAGGTACTGTGCAACTGCACAACATCATCTCGAGCCAGTCCTTCGACAATAGGTAGTGCCTCGAGGCAGTTCTACATCAAGGAGGATGAACTGCACAGTGGCAGTAGCCAATTCAACAGCAACAGTTCTGCAGCAAAGAGAGGAGCCACTACAGTGAGTAAATTCAACTACAATATCAGCAAGGTATCAACAGGAAGTTTCAGCAACTCGGGCACAGTATCTGTAGGCCCTTACTTTATCTTTTCAATGTCAAATAGCAGTTCAGGTCGAGGCAAGGTATTGGTTTAGCTTGGCTTGGGTTGGTGGTTATAGAGTTAGATGGTTATCAAGGTAGGTATTAGAGTAGTTAGTAGTTAAGTATAGTGTGGTATTATAGTTTAGAAATTAGATACTTATATAAGTAGTACTAGAAATTATGTGCATAATTGTATTAGTTGATATTATTAGTAGTTAGATATTATAGTGTTAGTTTAGATAATTAGTATTAGATGGGTTATATATATATATATATATATATATATATATATATATATATATATGTATGTATGTATGTATGTATGTATGTATACTTGTATTGGTTGATTGGTAGCAGTTAACTATATATGTACTATAGTATAGTGGTATTGTTAGTACATAAAGGGTATGTTAGTAGTTAGTGATGAGTTATATTATATGTACTAGTTATATGTATTAGTTGATTTGCCTTGGGATATCAAGGTATCACCAAGGTATTGGGTCGATACTCAAGGTATTGAATTGGGTATCAGGGTAGTGGCGATACGCATTGGTGCAAGGCCAGGGTATCATATTTATATTGTTTTGAGATATTATTATTTATATATGACTTATATATATATATATATATATATATATATATATATATATATATATATATATATATATATATATATATATATCTATTTTCATATCCGAAACTTGCGTATCTCAGGATACGGCTCTTTGAATGCACTGTTGTGTGTTAGCTTAGCCAGTTTTATAGTATATCGACTTAGTGACTTAGCATTAGACTCTTGCAACCTAGAATTCATTGGTTTGACTTGAAATGGCATATCGACCTAGAATTGCATCAACATCAGTTATTTTCATTATTGAACCTTGTATTGATGCAACATACCATATATAGGTTGTGAGACACCAGCTTGGGCATCGAGAGAGACACTTTGCTCAGGACTTCAGGCGATTATATTTCTCTGTTTGTTTTTAATTCATAATATTATATATATGCATGTTCTAGAATAGTATACATTGATTACCGATACAATGATTTCACGGACTGGTGCTATATGGATCCCGTCAGGAGGTGTTATCCCCTACCGTGTGCAACGGGTACCCAGTCACATGTATTTCATCGTGTACATCGGGTATTGACTTTCATGTGCTTCTTGTGCATCCACTATTTCGTGTGCTAGTGTGACTATCGTGATCATGTATGTAACATGTCGTGATTGGATCCGTGAGTATTGGTTGGGAAGGGAGAGTAGGAGTTGGTTATGTGATCAAAGCCCTCTTGATCTCATGTGCATGTCGATTATATACCTCACGTATAATGGAGTTACCTTTATATCTCATGTGCAACCTAAACCGATCACATAATGAACTTACACTCTAAAATACATAGTTAGTATTCTTGTTCTCTACTTGTAGTTATTCTTGTATTTACTTCCAGTTCTTATTGTGCTTATTGCCTGTTCACCTTGTATTGTATATTCTTTCTACTTGTACATCTTGTATCCTTTTTCTATTGCTTATTATATATGCTCGATTATGTTATTGGAACTGCTTTCAGAGGTATGTACTTTGCTCCAATCCTGACTGGATATATTTTTTCCAAATGATTGGCTAGAGGAGCTGTGTCCCACATATTACAGCCCTCAGGAGGGTGAGACTTTAGAGGATACTCACCTAGAGCAGGAAGACATTATACCAGTGACCGAGGAGTTTGTTTATGATTAGTGATCTTGTATTAGACTATTCTTTTGTGGGTTTCACAGATGTATTATTATTTTAGACTTGTGGATTGTATCTTTCTTCTTTCGCTATTCCATTCGTGCATTATTCTTCCTTAGTTTATTTTGTGATTGAGATTTGATATACCTGTGAGAACCATATTACTCATCCGTTTGGAATTGAGATGATTGACAGGTACCATATTATATTATTAAGATGTTAGATAGTTAGAAATGACCCAGACAAGGTTCTACCGTCGATTCTGCGACGTAGGCTGGACGTAACTACGTACTCGTGCCCGAATATCCGGGTGCGGGTCGTGACACTAAGACTAATGCTGATCAGGAGGAAGAGGAGAAGGAATACCGCCGAGCAACTGGAATATGATATAGTCCAACTGGCCTTGTGAAAGCGCCACCGATGTCGAACAAGGAGGCGGTATCGTCAGTGGAGTCGGTGTCGATGCCGGCGAACCAGGAGGACGTATCCACTCCAAAGATGATAGGCGAGCATTGTATGAATCCATGACACCTATAATCCGAGTGACGGAACGCTGTGTCGATGATGCCAGATCTGTAATGTCCCGCTGTGTCACCCCGGTCATAGCCCTGAGCTCCAAAAGATTTTTCCCGAGCGTATCAAAACATGCTAAGATCCTCGTATAGTCCATCTGCGGCTGGGACTGGGGCTGCTGCAAAATTAGTCCCATCATCTCGTCACGCAGAGACGTAATCTGATGGTCAACTCTCTCCTACTGGACTCGCACCGACTCCTGGGAAGGTTGTGGGGTATGCGCAGGGGCAGAGGGGGTCCTAGAGCCATGTATCGTAACATAGGTGTCGTAGGATCCCGTACCGTAGTACGTACCCCTCTGAAGACCACCAGCGGCGGTTTGCCACAGCTCGTTAGCCGACAAAACTGGGTGGGCCGGTGGCTGCGAAGAAGTACCAGACTCTCCCTCGGAGGTGCAGACACAACATATTGCGTCGACTGTTCACAGAGCCATAGATATTCATTCTAGAAAAAAATGAATCGCTCGATAAATAAAGTTGTTACTAACTACATGTATATTTATTTGCATATTTTCTAAGTTGTTCAAAAGCAGGGGTACCCGGTGTTATAAACCAAAAATATAGGGATAGTAAACCTATTATCTAAGCAACTTATTACTAACTACAGGAATATTTATTTGCATATTTTTTAAGTTATATTAAAATAAAAAATGTTAAGTAATACTTATGTAAGTCTGCGTGGCCCTATCATCGATGAGCTATCCGTCCTTCCGATGGGTGGCGAGGAAGATGGTCACCATGTTAGCGTCTTCACCCCTCTGGACCTATTAATTATAAATAGATATATTGTTACTAAAATTAACCATTTTATCCGACTTTGATTAAATAATATATATATGTTCAAATACTTACCATGCGACAAAAATATTCCGTCATCGGAATCGACCCACCACATCACTTTTCTGCTTTCTTCATGGCCGCCTTCGCCTTCTTCGACTTTTACTTGTACATGGGATCGTCGAATCTAGCCCTCATTTAATTCCACTACTCAGTCGTGATCCAATCTTGGATTAGTTTTCCTAAACGATCATGGTCCTTCTGATCATTGATCGCATCCTGGACTAGCTTGGCGGCGACGGAAGGAAACATCTCCTCGATCACCTCGGCCCGGTGTGGTGGGTAGAAATACGTGTCATACAAGAAGTAATATAGTAAATTATGTAATATAAATAAATTAGATGGTTGATATTAAAACCAAATATACTTTTACCTTGAAGTGCTTAAATCAGAACACCTTCCTCTCGTCTGGAGCATTGGAGTAGTTGATCCTGTCATGCCCCAGTCCCAAAATATCGAGGGACTAGACATGTGACAATGGCCAGCAGCACACACCGATGGACAAACCCAATTTAATGGATCCATCGGGGCATACTTAAGCTGTAATAAAACAATAAGGTCTACTAATCTCATCCACAGAATGAATATATCAATATCAACAAAAGGAATATAAACATCATCATCAAGTCACAAGTAATTAAATCGGGGAACAACCCGATAATCAAGTCTGATACAATTGTCAAGATACAGAAATAAAGATAACAACTGCAAATACTGAGTATGGATAAAGCATATACTCAGAAGATATCCTCGGGGATCACTCGTCTACTGGATCTGGAACTGCTCCAGTGCCTGCTCCTGCTTCTGCTCATGCTAATGCTCCTGTATTGTATACCTCTGGGTGGATCTCCTCTGCTAATCCTGGGGACATAATTCGGATCCAGGTCCTCAGGGGACATAACAAGGTACAAAATAACTTATGTCAAAAATAAATGCAGTAAAATAGTAAATATAACAAATATGGTAAATATGTAACCATCTATGTGAAATGCAAGTGAGAGCATCACTAGAACTCAAGCTGAAACCACTACAAGCTCTGTGTCGGGGAGCCGGTAGCAGTGATATCACGTAATGGGCCAAGCTTGGGTTTAGAGTCTTGAGCCTCACAATAATAGGGGTTATATATATAATTAGCCTGTAGCCTGTGTGTCTCTCCCCACCCAATGTAATCACATGTCTCATGTCCATGACACGCAAGATCAAAACTAATGCAGCAAGTCATATAAGGTCTATGAATAAAATGTCTATGTCATAAAACCTGTATCCTATACAGAATCACCTTGAATATCTCAGGAAGATTCTGTCTCATAAATAGTGTCAAGTGTCCTGGGTTATGATGTACTTGATAAGGCAAGTACGCGAATATAAAGGGTCATGATATCCATGTCTAGGTAACAATACACAACGCCGCGTACAGTGTTGGCACCCGACTATTAATCAGATGCTAAGTAAAGTCATACGGTCCTAGGTTAAGCATGTACAACAATGAATAAAATAAGAGAATAATATGAATCAATATACTACAATTATGGCAAGGTACACTTGCTTGGGTTTTGGTTACCAACTGCGGCATTGGTTTCAGCGGGTTCTGCAGGTATTTCTCCGATTGCTGAAATAGACATCACCATCAGATTCAGAAAATATCAAATAGCTAGAAACGCCTGTCCTTGAGTCCAATTTAGACACAGGGGCAAAAATGACAGTTTCTGGTCAAAACGGAGTCCACATGTGGGCCGTTTTGCAACGAAAAATGTGTCAGAAGCAAAGGTCTCCAAATTTGCCAAACTTAGTGTCAACAAGTCCAGAACGATGATACGAACCCAACGGAACTTCCAGAATTGGATTTCGATGAGCCGATCACAAAATTGCCTGTCAAGTGGAGCCGTGGGGCCCGCGATACGCGATTTTGTCAACGTTCTCAGAATCGAACCAAACTTGGGTCACAGGACCAGCGTATTGCTACGAGTCCGGTGGTACAAGTTTTGTTTCGATCCGACGTGTGTACACAAAGATACACGAGATCCAGAAAAGGCGAATACGGGACGTTGTCGGTGGATACGCGTTGATTCCGGTGTGCACGCACATCCAAATCAACTTCTGCAAAATCTCACATATCCGTATCAACGGCGCACACCTTTCGGTGAAGACCACACGCGACCAAGTCATCCTGTTTGGCGGGGCGCACTCAGTTCTGGGAAAAAATAGGGTGTTTATTTTTCTGTTTTTGGATCGCGGTTCGCGATCGCCACAGGACGCGACGCACCGAACGGGTTACACGGGCATCGAGAGGGTCACGCAGGGTTCGCGTCATAAATGACGAAACGAAAAACGGGGCAACGAAGAGAGAGAACGGGTTACCTGAATAGGGCTCCGTGAAATCGGGATTTCCTGTATCCGCGAAGCGACTCGACACTGTGCTGTGTCCGGGTTAGGGTTTCAGTCTTCACGCCGGAGACTCGCCGAAGCTGGGAGGCTGCGCTGGCCGGGGCTGGGTCGTCAGGTGGAGCGGGGTCGTCGAGGAGCTGCGAGGCGGGGCAGCCGGAGATGGAGGGTTTAGACGGTGGGGGGTTCGTCCGCTCCGGGTGGCTGAGGCGCAGCAGAGGCGAGGGCGGTGGAGATCTGAGGGAGGCGGAGCAGCGGAGCTAGGGTAGTGGCAGCGGGTTAGGGTTCCAGTAAGGGTGGCAGAGGTGGGTGGCTATGGTGGTGGAGTCGGCTGAGAGAGGGGTTTTATAGGTCAAGGACGGGCGGTTACGGCCGGAGAAGGCGGGGCGGTTACGGGCGGAGCTGAGGCGGGGGTCGTAACGGGCGGAGGAGACTGAGGAAACGGCGGGAGAGGCGGCCGGATTTCGTAACGGCCGGCGGGTTCGGGGGGGGGGGGGACGTTACTGTAGAAGTAACTGAGGAACGGGTCGGGTTCGAGTCGGGTTTGGGTTTTGGCCCCGGATCCGACCCAAAAAGGAATTGGGTTTGGTTCGGTTAAACCGGTCCAGTTCGGTTCTTTTTATTATGAAATAAATCGGGTTTATTTTTAGGGTTAATTGATTTATTTAAAACTTAGTTTTTAGGTCTTTAAAAATGCTTCCAGGGTCCAATAAATTCCAGGAAAATTACCCTATGTCTAATTTTTTATTCTAAACCAAAAAATATTATTTTCATAATATTTTAATATTTAATAAACATATTTAAAAATACTTAATACCAGTAAACAATTAATTTAATTAGTTAAAAAATACAAAAAATTCTAGAAAATTCATTTTTAAAATCTGAAAATTTCTGGGGGTTTACAATCTACCCCCCTTAAGAGGATCATGTCCTCGCAATCAAAGAGTAACCGATCAACAGAGATGATACGGTTGTAAAAATTGTTTGAAGTACATCACGATCAAGGATGAGGGTTTTAAAACACATAGGGAAAATTATTTTCCTAAGCAATGAAAGTTATGAAATTTCCAGAAGAAAGAAAATCTAGAAAACTACAGTTTTAAAAAATTGGGTTATCACTTATAAAACATACTATGTTATCAATTATTAGCAAGTTTAAAGTTACTAGGTTAAGGCTAAGGTCACGAACCAACAGGCACGAACTAAAGCAAATCTAGAAGCAGATAACTACAAAAACTTACGCGCATTAGCTACTCCATGATTCTGCGTGGCTTCCAAGGTCATCACCAGAGCTTGTTTGCGTCCTTGCGGTCGATTCCTCTGCTGCTGTGGAGCCTGCTGGAAGAGTGTTGCTTGTGGTGCCAAGGGTGGCCTCGACTGATACTCTCCGGGAGCTGGTGGTATGGCTCCTTCAACTTCCATTTGCGATGCTCCCAATGCTGGATAAGCTGGCCTCGGTACTGGTAACACTTGTTGGTTTACCATCGGTGCTCCTTCTCGACGCTCAGGATATTCCTTCACTGAATACTGACTGGATCCGCAAGCTAAACATAATCTCCTTTTTCGTCTACACTCGTTCTCAATATGGCCTCACTTGCGATAATATTGACAGATAGGCAGTGCCTGTGAAGATGCTCGGGGTGGCTGGTGTCACGCCCCAATCTCCCGCAAGCTCAATAGTCCCCGCTGAACGTGAATCACCACGTTGCAGCTCTCCCGCAGGGCTATTTTTCTCATCGGGACGTGATGCCGTACGAGCCTGGAGTTGCGCTCGTACAAGGCGATGTTGTTAAACACCAAATGTTATCATTGAAATAACTAAGTTGCAACGGAAGCCAAGTTTTGTGTACCAAGCACACATCAGAGTAATACGCAGCGAAGCTCACGATAGGGTCCAAATGAGATGCCCCGAAGGCCACGCCACAAAGGCGATGCCACGAAGACGATGGAATAACTCTTGCTCTTTCTCTAGCCCACAAAGGTACTTACAGTTCATACATCTTATCCCGTATATCCAAGCAGCGCCACTACGCCTGTGTACCTGAAATATTGCCCACAAACGTGGGTCAGTACACAACCGTACTGGTGAGCGGGGTAACCCACTCGTCTAAGCCGACACTAAGTAAAATAGTGAATGCACACAGTTAAATGGTGATCTTTCTAGTTGAATCCTAGATTCTTTTCATGGCATATGGATGACATGTTAAGGAAAGCAGTAAAGCAGTTTAAGCATGCAAGCATTCATTCTCAAACCAAACGACAAGCAGTTTATATATAGCCGACCCGTCTAACTCCATGCCATCGTTTGCACGATAACATAACGAACCATCAGACTCACCTCAATATCCATCCTCAACCGAAGTATATATTCCCATCTCGAATGCACACTCTTGCCGAGGCAAGGTGGCCGCGCCTACACGATGCACAAACCAACGAAAGAAAAGCAAGCCAACTCTTATCTATATGAAGTCACTGGCCAAGCCATAAAGGACATATTCCAAGCATTACGGCGCGTCCTATCAGCCCGGGTAGCAAGCCCCGCTGGAGGTCCCGCAATGCACCGCGCCAAAGCACGAATCGATATTTCCCTCCGGATTGAAACGGCTCCAGTGCCCCGGATAAAAACCGTTTCAAGGAAATCAACACCCTGTGCACCCAGGTTGTCCGTGACATGCAAAAGGTAGGTGAGGCGAGAGGATCGAACATTCTCGCCCCACCAAGCGATCCTAAACTCGTTCCACCGAATAACCAACCAAAGCATCCATAACCATTCTTCCAACATATCCTCCCAAAGGAGTCCAATTCTCGCCCTCAGGATTTAATCCCAAGGCACCAAAATCCACAGTGTTTCACATTGCCGCTTCCCAACACAGTGTTTCACATTGGGTGCAACACCCCACACTCCGAATAATCCCGTGGCACAATGCCCCAACAGTGGCACAATACCCTCGCCGATGCAGTTGTTCGGTTTTGAACCACAACTGCTCGCTTTGCAAGACAAAGCGACCCAGTGATACTCGTGCACGGATGCACGCTCGCTCGTCCGGATTCCCGATATTCTCGATATTCCTATTGCCTCAATTGTATCATTCCAACTTGTATATTTCCAACCGTCCAAGCATAATCCCAAGTAATCCAACCGATCGCCTCAAATGAATAATCCCGCTATCGTATCCAACTATCCAACGCGTAAACCATTCAAGCCACAATCCTACCAAGCCAACGACGCACACTCTATGCACGCCTCAGTGTAGTGCTTCCCGATGTTTCAGCCCAAGTGTACAAGCCATTACGTGTTTTCCATATTATTAGACATGAAGGAGTAGAGGAGAAGGGAAAGAGCCCACTCACATTGTTTGAATCCGTTAGGCATCCTGTCCTGCCGATACGGCCAATCCCTTGAACCCGTGGTCCGATGCAAGCGCGATCTACTCAACTGGTATGACCGTGCGAGCAGGCCGTGCTCTCCAAATCATCCGACCGATCGGACTAAGGAAGACGGCATTATCGTTTCCATCCAGCTATTCAGTAGTGTTCGGAACGAACACCTGATTTCCATCGAACCCGCTAGCCATCTGCACATTAAAACCAACTCGATTAATCCTTCTTCCCGAAATCCGACATTCCAAATGTAACCAGCATTTGATTCATTTTATCCGACTCCGACTCAGCGTAACGCTCCGAGCAGTTGCGGGGCGTTACATAATATACCACTTAGAATCAGGTTCGTCCACGAACCGTGCTGGTACTCATTCCTTACTAGCATGCCATAATCCAATTCCATAGATCTGCTCTAAGCAACTCACATATTCACGATTCTGACTCCGCATCTCGTTCTGCTGAACGCTCGAATAAATTTCTCGAATTCCCACATCCTCCTTGCAGCTCAACCCGAATTTCTCGTATCGCTTAGTTTTGGATCGTACACATATTTAAGGCGTCCCTAAAATACATGCATTTCAGCCGAGCTTTGCGATAGCAAATTTGAACAAGTTACAAGGATATCTTTATGTTCGAGACGTCCATTTGCTTTGCTCCCAATTGAACCAAATCACAATTTCCATTCCAACACATTCGCTCGAGAACTATTCTCAATTATGCAGATTTTCCACCGACTCAATCGGTTCGTGTTCTAGCTTAATCCATCCCACTATTTCTGAAATCAGTACTAGCAACATCTCCAAATATATCTCGTGCACCGAACGATTCTCACAACTGATCTACCCCAGCTATGCGACTTACCCAAATATCAACTTGCTTAGATCAGCTCAGTCCAACACATTTCCTGCCATCTCAATATCTCACAGGGTGAATATCTATATTGAGGTTCGTGTGATCCACGAAGATCTCGCCGCCACGCCAAAGGGATTTGTGTCGCCACGATTTCAACGTTGACACACTCGCCACAATTCTTAGGTTGCGCATGAAATAGTTCTTCGCGCTGCTCCCACTGCCTCGAAGCATAGAATATCACCTTCGCCTTCCGAATGAGCACGTTTCCCAGACTAAGTTCCGAGACATCTTGTAAATCTGATGCACATCTGTTCCTTCCAGTATTCACAAAGATTTGATTTGAACGAGCCGCCACAGTCGTCCATTCATATAAATGCTATTCCCTTCCAGAGCACGATGAGTCAGAGGCGATGCCATCTACAAAAATCTGTGACTCTGAATCTCATCAGTTGACTAGGCTACTTCCACCATTGCTTTGGTCTTCCGGCTGCTTCTTCAGCTGAAGGCTATCCCAAGGGTCTCTCCAATCCAACACTCAGTCGATAAGCCAAATCACATTGCTCACATCTGCCCTCGACGCATTCCCAAATACGCCGCCTCAAGGGTCATTCTATGGGTCTACCATATTCATATCCGATTCGACGGGCAATGTCGCTTAGGGTCAGCTGTCCCGAAGCTACGCTCGATAATTGTAATCATCACGATGGACAGTTACTATAAACCATGCTATATCTCATCTGCAAATCCGAATCAAAATTCCAACCATCCCATCCGAGCGAAGTTTCCGAATTCGAGAACCGCGCTCGTTGAAACCTTATTCCATCAATCCGCCGTTCTGTCCTGAATCCATCAAATTTTTGAATTGCATATTCGATTCTCGCACCATCGATTTCAACGATTCTCAAAGTTTGAGACTTGCTCAAATTCACATCCGTTTGCCACGTCCCACCTTGCACTTCCAACTTACTCGAGCAGCACAGTGATTCGTTCCAACGTTGCTCCCACATTTAGCTATCTTCAGAAATCAATCCGCCAAAATCTTTGCCTTCCGTTGTTGTCACAATCCGTCTACGTCTTTCCGAAGAATCCGTCTATCATCGTTGCACCATTTTGCCCAAAATTTCATCTCCGCTAAACCTGATTCAACTTCTCGAGCAACAATATCCAAAATCCTTCAAGTTTGTGTGAATCAATCGTATTGTCCCTCCAAGCCAAGTTCGTGTTTCTTTGCTCAACCAACGGTTCAAATGTGTTGCCCAAAATCGTAGTTCGTGCTCGCTATCCTTCCGATAATCCCATCGCTTTGCTCAAGCATAACCCAAATGTTCGTTCCGAT
Organism: Iris macrosiphon; assembly: GCA_036927795.1. Taxonomy (NCBI): domain Eukaryota; kingdom Viridiplantae; phylum Streptophyta; class Magnoliopsida; order Asparagales; family Iridaceae; genus Iris; species Iris macrosiphon. Next base: position 120,899,146 of record JAYESA010000016.1, on the reverse strand, counting down.
TTCGTCCATCTTTTAAGCCCAATGATACTTCCATTTGCACGAGTCCGTCCTTGAGTTCTCAAGTCTAATGTATCGAAGGATACCCGAGTCGAATTCTATTGCACCATATACCACTTGGAAATATAGTTGCCCTCGTGCAAAATCTACGTCAACCAGCGTCTATCCCAAACCGACTATTCCGAGGTGATTCTGCCGAATCATAACTCAGTATTCGCTTGCCCCATTTTTACTCTTTCTAACTCAATCGATTTGCACCAACCGACTTGTATTCGTTATCCGAGTCCGTTCAGGCAATTCCAATAGATGTCCAACAAAAATATTTCCAATGCCTTGCTTAACATATTTGATCCCATATACCACTTCGAATCAATTCGCTACTCACATTACGTTTCCTTTCACGAATCCGAGATCCGTTCGAACCATCCCTTAGGTGTGATCATGCCATTCCCATCTTAAGTCTGACACAAAAACTTAGCCGATTCTTTGACCATCAATCTCGTTAGGCAACTCGTGCTATGTTCCATTCTCACTGCTCCCAGCTATTCTCAAACCGCCTGATACTTTCACAACACAAGCAATCGTGCAACGATTGTATTCCAAGTAGTCCAACCCAATACCCAACGGTTCCACACCTTTATTGTACGAGCAACTCATGCCAACTTATCTGATATTTCTCAAGCCAACTCAAATCTGCCCAACCGATGCGCCACAGTCGAAATTCCAACTTCTATCCAACACAATCACTTGACGAGCAACTCGTGCAACGATTCATTCTTATCGAATGTTTTTACTCAAAGCATGCCGCATAACCAAATCTCGTTAGCCAACCAACTGATCCATTGAGGCAATCAGAATCTTCCAAATGATAAGCCAAGCCAACCCAACGAAAGCCCACACTTGTTGCACAAATGCAACAACGCCAACCAACTTGCTGCACGAAAGCAACAACGCCTAACGAGGCTAAGCGATCCTACGAAAACCAACCAAGGCAACCCAACACAGAATAACATGCAGCTAAAACCAGCAATAAATAGACTTATTGCATGAAACATCCGATGCGGCACTGAGTAGAGTCAAGAGCTAAACGACACGCGGAAGCTATTTAGAGTTTGTGATGAAATGAAGGACCAAGTCCGAAGAAATGAACCGGGCGCTCTGATACCAATCTGTCACGCCCCAATCTCCCGCAAGCTCAATAGTCCCCGCTGAACGTGAATCACCACGTTGCAGCTCTCCCGCAGGGCTATTTTTCTCATCGGGACGTGATGCCGTACGAGCCTGGAGTTGCGCTCGTACAAGGCGATGTTGTTAAACACCAAATGTTATCATTGAAACAACTAAGTTGCAACGGAAGCCAAGTTTTGTGTACCAAGCACACATCAGAGTAATACGCAGCGAAGCTCACGATAGGGTCCAAATGAGATGCCCCGAAGGCCACGCCACAAAGGCGATGCCACGAAGACGATGGAATAACTCTTGCTCTTTCTCTAGCCCACAAAGGTACTTACAGTTCATACATCTTATCCCGTATATCCAAGCAGCGCCACTACGCCTGTGTACCTGAAATATTGCCCACAAACGTGGGTCAGTACACAACCGTACTGGTGAGCGGGGTAACCCACTCGTCTAAGCCGACACTAAGTAAAATAGTGAATGCACACAGTTAAATGGTGATCTTTCTAGTTGAATCCTAGATTCTTTTCATGGCATATGGATGACATGTTAAGGAAAGCAGTAAAGCAGTTTAAGCATGCAAGCATTCATTCTCAAACCAAACGACAAGCAGTTTATATATAGCCGACCCGTCTAACTCCATGCCATCGTTTGCACGATAACATAACGAACCATCAGACTCACCTCAATATCCATCCTCAACCGAAGTATATATTCCCATCTCGAATGCACACTCTTGCCGAGGCAAGGTGGCCGCGCCTACACGATGCACAAACCAACGAAAGAAAAGCAAGCCAACTCTTATCTATATGAAGTCACTGGCCAAGCCATAAAGGACATATTCCAAGCATTACGGCGCGCCCTATCAGCCCGGGTAGCAAGCCCCGCTGGAGGTCCCGCAATGCACCGCGCCAAAGCACGAATCAATATTTCCCTCCGGATTGAAACGGCTCCAGTGCCCCGGATAAAAACCGTTTCAAGGAAATCAACACCCTGTGCACCCAGGTTGTCCGTGACATGCAAAAGGTAGGTGAGGCGAGAGGATCGAACATTCTCGCCCCACCAAGCGATCCTAAACTCGTTCCACCGAATAACCAACCAAAGCATCCATAACCATTCTTCCAACATATCCTCCCAAAGGAGTCCAATTCTCGCCCTCAGGATTTAATCCCAAGGCACCAAAATCCACAGTGTTTCACATTGCCGCTTCCCAACACAGTGTTTCACATTGGGTGCAACACCCCACACTCCGAATAATCTCGTGGCACAATGCCCCAACAGTGGCACAATACCCTCGCCGATGCAGTTGTTCGGTTTCGAACCACAACTGCTCGCTTTGCAAGACAAAGCGACCCAGTGATACTCGTGCACGGATGCACGCTCGCTCGTCCGGATTCCCGATATTCTCGATATTCCTATTGCCTCAATTGTATCATTCCAACTTGTATATTTCCAACCGTCCAAGCATAATCCCAAGTAATCCAACCGATCGCCTCAAATGAATAATCCCGCTATCGTATCCAACTATCCAACGCGTAAACCATTCAAGCCACAATCCTACCAAGCCAACGACGCACACTCTATGCACGCCTCAGTGTAGTGCTTCCCGATGTTTCAGCCCAAGTGTACAAGCCATTACGTGTTTTCCATATTATTAGGCATGAAGGAGTAGAGGAGAAGGGAAAGAGCCCACTCACATTGTTTGAATCCGTTAGGCATCCTGTCCTGCCGATACATCCAATCCCTTGAACCCGTGGTCCGATGCAAGCGCGATCTACTCAACTGGTATGACCGTGCGAGCAGGCCGTGCTCTCCAAATCATCCGACCGATCGGACTAAGGAAGACGGCATTATCGTTTCCATCCAGCTATTCAGTAGTGTTCGGAACGAACACCTGATTTCCATCGAACCCGCTAGCCATCTGCACATTAAAACCAACTCGATTAATCCTTCTTCCCGAAATCCGACATTCCAAATGTAACCAGCATTTGATTCATTTTATCCGACTCCGACTCAGCGTAACGCTCCGAGCAGTTGCGGGGCGTTACAGCTGGTGCAGGTGAGAACTCTTTGTAATTTCTTCCTGTGGTGCTCCGGCTGGTGCTGATGTGGCTGGTTGATGAATCATCAATGCTTTCTCTCGACGTTCAGGGCAATCCCTTACCGAATGCTTTTTGGATCCGCAAGATAAACATCGTCCCAGTCTGAGTCGGCATTCTTTAGCGAAATGGCCTACCTTGCCACAGTAGTGACAAGTAGGAAGGACTAGTGCAAGTGGTGGATTCATCTGTGGTCGCTTTGTAACTCTTTCTTGTTGTGCTTGGTCTGGTGCTAATGCATACGGCCGTTTCTGGCTGGACTCTATCCTTGTGATGCACTCCATGGGTCGTGCTGCAGCAAGAACGTCTGCGTTTAATGTAGTTGCAACGGAGCTGATTAACTTCCGTAGCTCAGAGCTAAATCTGTCGATGAACTTCTCTGCTTGGTTTTGTTGAGCTTCTTGATGAACCTTCTGATGGGCTTGCATCATCGCGTAGAACATTCGAAATATTTGTTGTTCGTCCATAGCCTGCCCTTGTGGAACGGTAGGCATCGGTGGAGTAAACTGCATCGATGGTGGAACGTCATCTTGCTGAATTCTCAAGGCATGCTGACTTGCTTGACTGCATTATTGTGATGATTGACCTTCACCAACTGGTGTCACTTCATCTTCGTGGGTAACCACAACACCTTGTGGTATTCCTGGATGAGTCTCGTCGCCGACTTATGGATCCATAATTCTGTAACCAAAAAAAACTATAAGAAGCGCACAGGAATCAAGGCAAGATGCAGGTCAAGAAATAAATTCGAGTCCGATATAGATATCAAGAACGTTTCAAGCAAGTGGATGAGATCCTAAAACTTATCCTATTCTTATTGCAGGCCTGTTCGGTCCCTAAGTTGAAACCGAACAATTTAGTCGTTGACCTGCATAGGCCACCACAAAAACCATGTCACGCCCCAGTCCCAAAATATCGAGGGACTAGACACGTGGCAATGGCCATCAGCACACACCGATGGACAAACCCAATTTAATGGATCCATCGGGGCATACTTAAGCTGTAATAAAATAATAAGGTCTACTAATCTCATCCACAGAATGAATATATCAATATCAACAAAAGGAATATAAACATCATCATCAAGTCACAAGTAATTAAATCGGGGAACAACCCGATAATCAAGTCTGATACAATTGTCAAGATACAAAAATAAAGATAACAACTGCAAATACTGAGTATGGATAAAGCATATACTCAGAAGATATCCTCGGGGATCACTCGTCTACTGGATCTGGAACTGCTCCAGTGCCTGCTCCTGCTTCTGCTTCTGCTCCTGCTAATGCTCCTGTACTGTATACCTCTGGGTGGATCTCCTCTGCTAATCCTGGGGACATAATCCGGATCCAGGTCCTCAGGGGACATAGCAAGGTACAAAATAACTCATGCCAAAAATAAATGCAGTAAAATAGTAAATGCAATAAATAGGGTAAATATGTAACCATCTATGTGAAATGCAAGTGAGAGCATCACTAGAACTCAAGCTGAAACCACTACAAGCTCTGTGTCGGGGAGCCGGTAGCAGTGATATCATGTAATGGGCCAAGCTCGGGTTTAGAGTCTTGAGCCTAATAATAATAGGGGTTATATATATATAATCAGCTTGTAGCCTGTGTGTCTCTCCCCACCCAATGTAATCACACGTCTCATGTCCATGACACGCAAGATCAAAACTAATGCAGCAAGTCATATAATGTCTATGAATAAAATATCTATGTCATAAAATCTGTATCCTATACAGAATCACCTTGAATATCTCAGGAAGATTCTGTCTCATGAATAGTGTCAAGTGTCCTGGGTTATGATGTACTTGATAAGGCAAGTACGCGAATGTAAAGGGTCATGATATCCATGTCTAGGTGACAATACACAACGCCGCGTACAGTGTTGGCACCCGACTATTAATCGAACGCTAAGTAAAGTCAGTCCTAGGTTAAGCATGTACAATAATAAATAAAACAAGAGAATAATATGAATCAATATATTACAATTATGGCAAGGTACACTTGCCTGGGTTTTGGTTACCAACTGCGACTCTGGTTTCAGCGGGTTCTACAGGTACTTCTCCGGTTGCTGAAATAGACATCACCATCAGATTCAGAAAACATCAAATAGCTAGAAACGCCTGTCCTTGAGTCCAATTTAGACACAGGGACAAAAATGACAGTTTCTGGTCAAAACGGGATCTACATGTGGGCTGTTTTGAACCAAAAAATGTGTCAGAAGCAAAGGTCTCCAAATTCGCCAAACTTAGTGTCAACAAGTCCAGAACGATGATACGAACCCAACGAAACTTCCAGAATTGGATTCCGATGAGCCGATCACAAAATCGTCCGTCAAGTGGAGCCATGGGGCCCGCGATACGCGATTTTGTCAACGTTCTCAGAATCAAACCAAACTTGGATCACAGGACCAGCGTATTGCTACGAGTCTGATGGCGCAAGTTTCATTTCGATCCGACGTGTGTACACAAAGTTACAATGAGATCCAGAAAAGGCGGATATGGGGCGTTGTCGATGGATACGCGTTGATTCCGGTGAGCACGCACATCCAAATCAACTTCTGTGAAATCTCACACGTCCGTATCAACGGCGCACACCTTTCGTTGAAGACCGCACGCGACCAAGTCATCTCGTTTGGCTGGGCGCACTCAGTTCCGGGGAAAATGGGGTATTTATTTTCCTATTTTTGGATCGCGGTTCGCGATCGCCACAGGACGCGACGCACCGAGCGGGTTGCATGGCATCGAGAGGGTCACACAGGGTTGCGTCATAACTGACGGAACCGAAAATGGGACAACGAGGAGAGAGAACGGGTTACCTGAATAGGGCTCCGTGAAACCTGGATTTTCTGTGTCCGCGAAGCGACTCGACACTGTGCTGTGTCCGGGTTAGGGTTTCAGTCTTCACGCCGGAGACTCGCCGGAGCTGGGAGGCTGCGCTGGCCGGGGCTGGGTCGTCAGGAGGAGAGGATGCCGGATTTCGCAACGGCCGGCGGGTTCGGGGGGGGGGGACGTTACTGTAGCAGTAACTGAGGAACGGGTCGGGTTCGGGTCGGGTCGGGTTTGGGTTTTGGGCCCGGATCTGACCCAAAAAGAAATTGGGTTTGGTTCGGTTAAACCGGTCCGGTTCGGTTTATTATGAAATAAACCGGGTTTATTTTTAGGGTTAATTGGTTTATTTAAAACTTAGTTTTTAGGTTTTTAAAAATGCTTCCAGGGTCCAATAAATTCCAGGAAAATTACCCTATATCTAATTTTTCATTCTAAACCCAAAAATATTATTTTCATAATATTTTAATATTTAATAAACACATTTAGAAATACTTAATACCAGTAAACAATTGATTTAATTAGTTAAAAAACACAGAAAATTCTAGAAAATTTATTTTTAAAATCTGAAAATTTCTAGGGGTTTACAGATCCAAGGACCACAATAATTGTACCTCAAAAAGAGCCCCAGGCATCTCTGTACCCTCGACGGATGATATTTATACAGCGATAATTATATTCATGGAAAAGTCAATATATATATATATATATATATATATATATATATATATATATATATATATATATATATATATATATCGTAAGAAAATGTTAACTAATTAACTTATTTTGTGCCGTCGGAAAATCTCCATCCGATGCTCGTCCGGAGGCGCGCATGGAGGATCTCTCTGATATTGCGAGGGCTGGACCTCGCCCGTCTCCTCCTCGGTCTCCATGGTAGCGTCAGCAGTAGGAACCGTAGATGGAGGAGTAGTAGGCTCCGGCCTGGAACTGCTCGTCCCAGGATTACTGTCATGAGAATATACAAGTGGTCTGGCCCTAGTACCGGATACCGAAGGAGTGCTGCCTCTCGGAGCACGATGTCCTCTAGATGCTACTCTACGTCCGACCCCTCCGCGTCGTCCTGTCATAACTGATAACAACATATGATGATAAAACAAATACGTATATATATATATATATATATATATATATATATATATATATATATATATATATATATATATATATATACGAACAAAATTAATTGAAGAAGAAAAATAAAATAAATCTCACAGTCATAATGGAATTGCACACAAAAATGTCTAATCCATAAAAATGTATAAATAGACCCGGAGAAACCCTCCGTTAAATTGCACACAAAAGTCTAGCTAACCAAAAAGTCTAGATTTTTTGCAATAATATCCAAGAAGTCTAATCCAGAAAATACAGTACATGCCATAAGACTAAATGGATTTAATTTTATTTTCAATCATCTTCTGAAAATTTATCTTCTTCGTTTTTCTCGTCCTCCTCTTCCTCGATCTCGTCCTCCTCTTCTTCACTTTCATCTGCTTCGTCTTCCTCTTCGAATAATTCTACATCTTGAACACGATTAGCCATGTAATGAGAAACTTTCGTTGAGTCTACCTCTACAATATTTGTTACAAGAGGTAGCTCATCCTCCTGATAAGCTATTTCGTCTACGTCAAAGGTACTTCTAGCTTTGGTTTTGCATACTTCACACCAGTCCGACCTCGTTGTTCCCCGTTTAGATAAGTTATAAAGTACACGAGTTGAGCCTAACTTGATAGGACAAATGGTTCGTAGCCTTGATATCGATGCCGGTAGTTTATATCCACAAGACCATGCTTTTCTATTTTCCAACCTTGATCTTGGATCGGATCGAACCATTCACACTTGAATAACACGATCTTAGCAGGCTCTGTTCCATAATTATATATCAACTCCACAATCTTCCATAAGACATCATAGAAATAATTGCTTATGTCGACATCTTTATAGTTCGAAGATTTGATACACAAACAACTGTTTTTGGTGTCCTCGAGATCTAGGAAGTTGTCTCTGATCGGGGAAGTTGTTGACTTGAACCTAAACCCATTTGCACAATAGCTTGGCCAGATTTTTATGGCATAAATTGGCCCCTTAGCTAATAGATTCATTCTCAAGTGTTGCATCTGGACGATCGACCTAAATACCATAAGATAAGAAATTAAGTTCAACGTACTGTTAATTATTGTGTAAAGTGCATATACAAAAAGTAATTACCGAGATCCTTACATATGCGCTCAACCAAGAAGAAAAATAACGTCTCATTTCTTGTTCTACTTCTTCGTCTGTTATGTAGGGTTTAATCGACCTCATCTCATCATTATATGCGCTAAAAATAATGAAGCAACCGCCGATTAGTAGCATAACATTACCGAGATTATACCATTACATTAAGATGACGTAAACGTGGATATATTAATTACTTACCCCTCTAGCTTCGCTACTTTATCCTTGTCACAATTGAGTAATATATACAACTGAGAAGCCCTTAGCTCGTCGTTATTCAAATATCTCTTCTTTATTTTCTCCGAAGGCTTTCCGGATGCATTGAATACTTTCAGTATTACATCATTAGATTCCTGATATTAGTCGTTGTTTCTCGGAGCTCTTGTTCGATTAGTAGAAACATGAGGTTTGAAATACGCCGAGCAAAAGTTTGTAATCTCCTCGAGTACATAAGCTTCACAAATAGAACCCTCAACCCGTGCCTTGTTTTTTACCTTTCTCTTTAGGTGGTTTAAATGTCGCTCAAACGGGTACATCCACCAATAACAGATAGGCCCACCAACACGTGCCTCATAGGAAAGATGAATTGGCAAATGCTCCATGGAGTCAAAGAATCCAGGAGAAAATACCTTCTCGAGCTTGCACATTATTACCGCAATGTCCTTCTCTTGCTTTTCTAGACGATCGACGAGCAACTTAGTAGAACAAAGATCTCTAAAGAATATGTTGAGCTCTATCAATGGATCCCAAATGACCCACAGTAAGAATTCTTGAAATACAATCAGAATTAACCTCTCCATGAATACGTGACAATCGTGGCTCTTCATACCCGTCAGTTTATTCTCCTTGAGGTCGACGCATCTTCTCAAGTTCGACACGTACCCATCTAAAAATTTTAGGCCCTGAATCCACCTACAAAGTCTTCCTTTATCCTCATTCTCCAGTGAGAAAATTTCCTTAGACTGCTTTAACTTTCCATTTATCTCCTCTATCATATGCAACACAGGACGCGTACATATTTCTTCCAAGTCCAACCTGGCCATCGGATTGTCTTTCGTCTTCCCCTTTAAGTCCATTACTGTCACGTCCCAATTTCGTAGAATCGATAGTCGTCCCCCGGGCATGACGTCGTGCGTGCCTAGGTTGCACAACACACAAGGCCAAGGTATTTTACATAACGAGCACATATTCAGAGTATGCAGATAATTGAACAAAATGTTGAAACATGAAAAAAGTTCTCTTTATTGATAATGAACATCTTTTTATAAACTCTTGAATGAGTCGGATAATTGACGCATGGGCTTACAAAAGTGGACGCAAAATGAGATAGTCATCCGGTACATAACATCCTTTTACTAAAACTTCAAAAGAATAGACACCTTTGGGAGAAGATATCGCCTTTCCACGGAGCTGCATAAGTTATGTGCACGAGCTCCTGGATTTTCAAAATGCTTCTTTGAAGGCACGATCAGGGCGTGCCGGTAGGTGGACTGGATTGGGAAGTCGCTCTAGCTCCTTGCAGGATCTCCTTGGTGCGGGGAACCTGTTGCAACGAGGGTCAGTACATCAAAATGCACTTGTGAAGGCGAGCTAACCCAACTATACCAATCAATATGTTATTTATATGAAACATGCAAGTTATTATGTGGTATTTCTTTCTGGACTTAGTCCATTTTACAAGCGAGCATTAGATATGAAAGTTTACTGAGATAAACATGCCACCGTTTGGTGACTTTTACCTGCTCGTCTGAACCACCTAAAAAAATACTTACCAATGACCTTTCCTGCCACGAAGACTAGTTAGCTTGTATAGTTTAAATATACATGGGTGTCACTGGAATTATGCCATAGTTGACGAATTAGTCTTGGGCGAGAATGTAATGCAATAAAAGAACACGAGGCGTCACATACCATCCCGCACGAACACGAGACTATCACTAAGTTCCGTCCGTATCAGAACAGTGCCAGTACTCCAGTGACCGTCCGCATGAACCATAAATCCTTGTGCACAAGTTGTCCGTGACCATACGATATTTAAATAAAATTATCATAAGGAGCAGTTCGAGGCAATACGTGCACGTAACAAGTTACATGGCATGATCTATTTTGCATAGTCTCCCTGATTAGTTTATTGTATAACAAGGTGTGTGTTCCATATATAGCACAATCATAGAAGAAGTATATATATTCTAACTATAATTGAGGCATGATGAAAAACATTCTAAACGAACTAGCACGCAACAAGGTAATCCAAGTCTATTCTATTTTATCTTGACATCTTTTAGTTATTATGGTATCGTTTGATCGGAATAATCAAGAGGGAAATATTTTAGATATGAAGACTTGAAAGAAGGGTCAACTAAATTGAATTATAGCCACTCACAAGTTGGTGGAGAGAGCAGAAGAAAATAGGGGTGCTTCAAGACTCCGCTCGTGCGACGCCTACTGCACGATCACCTGCATTGCCACAAACATATAATCAATACCTCTTCTCCTCTTTCCAAGATCAGAATAAAATGCAATTCAACAAACTAAAGCAATAAAATCTATCAAAATCGTTCAAGAAAATTTAAATCCAAAAATCAACTCAAAAGCACGAAAGCAACAAGGCGATAGCAAAAACTAGACAAGAAAACTTACAGCGGAGAGGTCCCTCTTGACTTTGCCGCTAAGTCCATCCTCGGGACACGGTCTACTGAATATGAGAATTGATTCTGAAGAAGCAAATCCATAATAAGAAAAAGATCTTGATTCAATCTATCCTGATCGAACGATACCGATAGTATTCCTTAGTCGTGCTTCCCGTAAAGGGGGAATGGGGCACCACATCCTAACCAACTAATAGGAAGTTTCGTGTACGAAACTTAGGAATAGAACCTACCACTATGAAACAATGAAGGGAACTTTTTCTTCATCTCAGACTCTAGCTCCCCGGTTGATTCTTCGACCGAATAATTTCTCCAAAGCACGCGCACGAGAGTAACCGAACGACTTCGAAGCAGCTTCTCCTTGTGATCCAAGATCCATACAGGATGTTCAACATATGTCAAGTCTGTCTTTAAGTCCAGTTGATCAAGATCCACCATATGACTCGGGTCATAAACGTACTTCCTAAGCTATGAAATATGGAAGATATTGTATACTTCAGATAGTGACGGTGGCAGGGCAATCTGATATGCGACTGGGGCGACTAGCTTAAGTATCTCGAATGGGCCGACGAATCTTGGACTTAGCTTCCCTTTTGCTCCAAATATGGTAACTCCTCGCATGGGCGAGACTTTGAGAAATACTCTATCGCCTTCTATGAACTCAAGAGGTCGATGGTGCGTATCTGAGTAACTCTTTTGACGACTTTGTGCCACCTTCAACCCTTTCTCGGATTAAACAGATCTTTTGGATGGTTTGTTCTATGAGATCTGGGCCAAGAATTTGCTGTTCACTAACTTTATCCCAACAGATAGGGGATCTGCACTTCTGTCCATACAATGTCTCATACGGCGCCATTTGAATGCTGGATTGATAACTATTATTGTATGCAAATTCGGCTAACGGTAGATGCATGTACTAACTTGACTTCAAGTCCAAGGCACAGAGCCGTAGCATATCTTCGAGGATCTGGTTTACCCGCTCTGTTTGGCCGTCTGTCTGAGGATGGTAGGTGGAGCTGAACTTCAACTTCGTCTCCATTGCTGACTGAAGGCTGTCCCAGAAGCGTGATAAGAATCGTCCATCTCGATCGGAGATAATGGATACGGGCACGTCGTGGAGTCGAACGATCTCGTTGAGGCAGATCTGCGCCAGATGGTTGGCACTCAAAGTAACTTTGATAGGTAGGAAGTGAGCTGACTTGGTGAGTCGATCAACGATGACCCAGACAGCATTATTTTCCCGTTGCGTCTTTGGCAAACCAACAATAAAATCCATCGTTATGTGTTCACATTTTTTCACCAGTATAGCAAGGTTCTGTATCTCTCCGCCTGGCTTCTGGTGCTCAGCTTTTACTCTCTGACAAACCATGCATTATGACACAAACAACGTCATATCCCTTTTCATGCTGTGCCACCAAAATATCGTACGGAGATCTCGATACATCTTCATGCTTCCTGGATGTAAAGTGTAACTCGCAGTGGGCTTCAGTGAGCATCTCCTTTTTGAGGTTTGCATCGTTAGGAACACACAATCTTCCCTTCACCCGCAGCATTCCATCCGTGCTCACTGCAAAGTCGGTCGCCTTTTCTGCTGAGATAAGATTACGCATCTTCTTTAGGAACATGTCGTCCTTCTGAGCAGACTTAACTTTCTCCAACAAGTCTGGTTCGAGGCGTAACTGAGCCACCTGTGCCCCCTTTTTATATCTGATTCAGAGTATAATGCCCAAACTTTTGAGATCCCTTCACAGCCTGTCAACGATAGCTAAGCTCCCAACAAACACTCGACTTAGTGCATCAGCTACAATATTGCCCTTGCCCGGTGTATATCTGATCATCAAGTCAAAGTCGCTAAGGAGTTCAAGCCAACGTCATTGCCGTAGATTTAAATCATTTTCAGTATAGAGGTACTTGTGGCTTTTGTGATCCGTGAAAATTTTGTACGGTACGCCATAGAGGCAATGACGCCATAACTTTAACGCGAATACTACCACTGCAAGTTCCAGATCGTGCGTTAGATAGTTTCTTTTGTGAGGATTTAACTGCCTCGATGCAAAGGCTATCACTCTGCATAAGGACGCATCCCAAGCCTTTTCCTGAAGCGTCACTATAGATCTTAAAATCATCGGGTCCGTCCGAAAGAGTAAGAATCGGTGTTGAGACGAGTCGTTGCTTTAACTCCACAAATGAAGCTTCATAGTCGTCCGACCACGCGAACGTTACTCCATTTCGAGTGAGATGAGTCATAGGCAAAGCGATCTGTGAAAAATCTTTTATGAATCTCTTGTAGTAGCCTTCTAGACCAAGGAAGCTTTGAATGTCGCTGGCCGACTCAGGTCTCTTCCACTTTACGATGTCTTCAACTTTCTTTGGGTCGACTGAGATACCCTCCACGAAAATGATGTGCCCAAGGAAAGATATATTATCCAACCAGAACTCGCACTTGCTCAACTTAGCAAACAACTTATTGTCTCAAAGAGTTTGAAGCACCATCCGCAGGTGTCCTGCGTGTTCATCCTTATTCTTCGAGTACACTAAGATGTCGTCTATGAATACTACCAAAAACCTATCGAGGAATGGTCAGAACACACGGTTCATCAAATCCATAAATGCGGCAGGAGCATTCATCAGTCCGAACGTCATGACAGAAAACTCATAATGGCCATAGCGGGTCCGAAATGCTGACTTCGGCATGTCCTCTGGCTTGATCTTTAATTGGTGGGAGCCAGAGCGAAGGTCTATCTTCAAAAATACTGACGTTCCTTGCAGCTGATCAAAGAGGTCGTCGATCCTAGGTAGGGGATACTTGTTTGGGATTGTGACCTTATTTAGCTCCTGATAGTCTATGCAGGGTCGCAACGTCCCATCTTTCTTCTTTACAAAAAGTACCGTCGTGCCCCAAGGAGACACGCTTGGATGAATGTACCTACGGTCAATCAGTTCTTGTAGTTGACACTTTAACTCCTTTAGTTCAGCATGGGCAATTCGGTACGGGGATTTAGAAATCGGTTGGGTATTTAGGAAGGTATCGATGGTGAACTTGATTTCTCGGTCGGGTGGCATGTCAGGTAATTCACTCAGGAACACATCAGGAAATTCTGCCACAATGGAAGAAGACTTAACGTTTGCACAATCCAGCTACGTGTCCCAAACCGATGCCAAGTATCCCTCGCATCCAGAGTGTAGCATCCGCCAAGCTGATATCGCAGAAACCACCATGCAGGTCTTTGACGCAACTGTTACTTAACCACTCGTGTAGCAGAATTCGGCCTCTCCAAGTAGACCAAAGATGACCCATTTCTATTGACATTCGATAGTTGTCGAGCAAGCGCCGATTCAATCCATCCCCAAGATAATATCGTAATCCCGAACATCTAGGACCAACACATCGAGCGAGACTTTCCTTCCCCCAATACAGACGTGACCTCCCTGACATACTGAACGAATAGGTATCTTCATGCCTGAAGGGGTGCTAACACTAAGGTCTATATATAATGGTGTCATTTTTATCATATTTTTTACGATAAAATTCGTGGATATAAAGCTATGCGTTGTACCAAAATCAAATAGCACACGAGCATGTATGTTATTGAAAAGTAATATACCTGACACAACAGTGTCCGATGTTAGGGCCTCTTCCCGTGTCAACGTGTACATCGGGCCTTGAGCTTGACGACAATCTTGCTGCGGTGCGGCTTTGTTGGCTTGAGGTGCTGAGGCAAAATTTGAATATTGAGGGCGAAGATCAGAGAGGCACGAAAAGTCACGAATGGCATGGTTTGGATTTCTACAAGCGAGGCATAATCTATGCTTGAAACGACAGCTGTCAATAGTGTGCCCTGGCTTCTTACAGAAGGTACATATTTCCCCAATCCCCCTCTTTGCTGACAGTCGTTATTTGGACGCTTTTGAGCAGTATTTTCTTCCTCGTTGCTATGGCACTTGTGATTGGAAGTATGCACAGCACTGACAGCAACTAAAGGATACTGTGGTTCAAGAAAAATGGCATGGTTTAGAACTTTCTGCATTGTCAGATATTGGGGAACGACCACGTGTGCATGGTTGGCAGGTCGCAGGCCGCCTTCGAATCGTCTTGCACGACTCGTCGCATCAGGTTGATATGAGCTTACAAATTTGGCAAGCCGATTGAATTCGGTGGAGTACTGCTTCACTGTCATATTGGCTTGGTGGAGCTGCACGAACTCATTCTCCTTTTGCCGACGAATGGAAGGGGGTATGAACTCCTCTTCAAATATGCCACGGAAGGTAGCCTACACGATCGTCTCCTCTTCATTGCCTACTGAGAGAGATCTTCGATGCACGTCCCACCAATCGTGCGCGTTCAAATGGAGCTGCAATTGGGTACACGCGACACGCTTCTCCTCAGGTACCTCTAGCAGTTTGAAGTGATCCTCAAGCTCTGCCAGCCAATCTAGAGCCACGACCGGATCCTCAGTCCCCTTGAATAGCGTGTTGCAGACCTTCTTGAAGTTGACAAAGTCGAAGGTAGTCACTTCCTTCTTCTTTGGAGTTTGAGGCATTTCGAATTTAGGCGTGGGTCGCTCCACCGGTGTCGCTGTTATCGTCGTGAAATAGTTGGAGGCCAAGGTTTGAACGATCTGTTGCAGGGCATCTACCTGCTTCTGTTGGACTATAAATCGGGCTTCTAGATTGCCTTTGAACTTGTTCTGTCGCTCTTCTGTCTGCTTCTCGGCTCGCTCATAGCGAGCCTCATCTCTCTGTTGGCTTGCTTCAAGCATCCGCATTATTCGCTCAATCGGGTCGACATAGGGTATGGCTTGCTGGCTTCTGGAACTTTCCGAGGTGCAGAACTACTTTTCTGGGCTTGTACCTCACCCTGTGCTAGCGCTGATGCTTGCGCTTGAGGCATTCCTTCAAAAGGAGGTAACTTATATCAGGCTCATTATGTATTATGGACTCATTGTATGGAATGTATCTCATTTTGGCCAAACAAGTTCAAGAGTTCGTATGGGGAATAGATCGTTAAAGGAACTTTTTCGACACGAGCGTCAAAGAAACTTGAAGCTGTGCTCTGATACCAATATGTCACGTCCTATTTTTGTAGAATCGATAGTCGTCCCCCGGGCGTGACGCCGTGCATGCCTAGGTTGCGCAACGCACAAGGCCATAATAATTTACATAACGAGCACATATTCAGAGTACGCAGATAATTGAACAAAATGTTGAAACATAAAAAAATTCTCTTTATTGATAATAAATATATTTTTACAAACTATTGAACGAGTCGAATAATTGCCGCATAGGCTTACAAAAGTGGACGTAAAATGAGATAGTCGTCATGTACATTACATCATTTTCCTAAAATTTCAAAAGAAGAGACCTTCGGACGAAGCTATCGCCTTTCCACGGAGCTGCATAAGTTATGTGCACGAGCTCCTGGATCTTCAAAATACTTATTTGAAGGCACGATCAGGGCGTGCCGGTAGGTGGACTGGATTGGAAAGTCGCTCTAGATCCTTGCAGGATCTCCTTGGTGCGGGAAACCTGTTACAATGAGGGTCAGTACATCAAAATGCACTGGTGAAGGCGAGCTAACCCAACTATACCAATCAACATGTTGTTTATATAAAATATGCAAGTTATTATGTGGTCTTTCTATCTTGCCTTAGCCCATTTTACAAGCAAGCATTAGATATGGAAGTTTACTGAGATAAATATGCCACCATTCGGTAACTTTTACCTGCCCGTCTGAACCACCTACACAAATACTTACCAATGACCTTCCCTGCCACGAAGACATAGTTAGCTTGCACAGTTTAAATATACATGGGGGTCACTAACATTATGCCATAGTGGACGAATTAGTCTTGGGCGAGAATGTGATTCAACGAAAGAACACGAGGTGTCACATGCCATCCCGCCCGAACATGAGACAATCACTAAGTTCCGTCCGGATCGAAACGGTGCCAGTGCTCCAGCGACCGTCCACAAAAACCATAAATCCTTGTACATAAGTTATCCGTGACCATGTGACATTTAAATCAAATTATCATAAGGAGCAGTTTGAGGCAATACATGCACGAAATAAGTTATATGGCATGATCTATTTTGTATAGTCTCCCTGATCAGTTTATTGCATAGCAAGGTGTGTGTTCCATACATAGAACAATCATAGAAGAACTATATATTCTAACTAGAATTGAGGCATGATGAAGAAAATTCTAAATGAACTAGCATGCAACAAGGTAGCCGTTCACAAGTTGAATGACAAGCATAAAGTAATCCAAGTCTATTCTATTTTATCTTGACATCTTTTAGTTATTATGGTATCGTTTGATCGAAAAAATCAATAGGACAAGATTTTAGATGTGAAGACTTGGAAAAAGGGTCAACTAAATCGAATTATACCCACTCACAAGTTAGTGGGGAGAGCGGGAGGAAAGAGGGGTGCTTCAAGACTCCGCTCGTGCGACGCCTACTGCACGATCACCTACATTTCTATAAACAGATGATCAATACCTCTTATCCTCTTTCCAAGCTCAGAATGAAATATAATTCAACAAACGAAAGCAATAAAATCTATCGAAACCGTTCAAGAAAATGCAAATCCAAAAACTAACTCAAAAGTACGAAAGCAACAAGGCGACAGCGAAAACTAGGCAAGAAAACTTGCAGCGGAGAGGTCCCTCTTGACTCTGCCGCTAAGTCCATCCTTGGGGCACGGTCCATTGAATATGGAAATTGATTCCGAAGAAGCAAATCAATAACGATAAAAAGATCTTGATTCAATCTATCTCGATCGAACAATACCGATGGTATTCTTTAGTCGTGCTCCCCGTAAATGGGGAACGAGGTACCATAATTACAGTATTAATTATGTTGTCAAACATATTTTTTTCGATATGCATGACATCGAGGTTATGTCTGATTAGATTGATGCTCCAATATGGCAGATCCCAGAATATACTTATCTTCGTCCAGTTATGAATGCGACCAAATCTGTCACACTTGTATCCCTTAGCAGGTTCTTCGATCGCACTTAGTAAATCTTTTAGCTCTTCCCATATTGTGTATCCGGGCCACCTTGGCGGTGGATTGACCTTCTCTATAACGCTATCACGAAAAGTATTCATGTTCCTCCGGTAAGGATGATCCTTCGATAGAAATTGTCGATGACAATCGAAGAAGCACGGGTTACCTCCGTGTTTCAAACGGAAAGCCTTAGTGCGGTCCATATAATACGGACATGAGAGACGGCCATGAGTGCTCCATCCCAATAATATTTCATAGGCCAAAAAGTCGTTGATTGTCCACATAAGTGTTGCCCTCATCTGAAAATTCTGCTTTCTAGAAACATCGTACGTGTTGGCAACTACTTCCCATAACTGATTCAACTCATTTATCAACGGCTGTAAATACACATTGATGTTCCTCTTCGGATTATTCGGACCCGAGATAATAACAGTTAGGAACATAACCAGAGTCTTCATGCACATCCAAGGCGATAGGTTGTACGAAATGACGATCACAAGCCAACACGAATACTAGGAGCCCGAAAGTCCAAATGGGATAAAACTGTTGGAGGAGAGCCCCAATATAACATTACGCGGATCCGAGGCAAAATCTGGATACTCTCGATCAAAGTGCTTCTATGCTTCTCCATCGGATGGATGAACCAACACTCCTTCGATCTGTTCCCGCCTGTGCCAACTCATGTTTTCTGTAGTCTCCTTCACCATAAACAACCTCTACAACCGCGACACCAAAGGCAAGTAGTGCTTCAAATCGGTAGGCTTCCTTGTTCCGACAGACCTTCCTCTACCAGTGGCCTTGTAGCGATCAATACCACAGAATCTGCATGCGTCTTCATCCTTGTCGTCTTTGTAATACAACATGAACCCGTTGCGACATGCATCAATTTTTTCGTATCCCATCCAGAGCGATCTCACTATTCTTTTAGATCGGTAGAAGTCTTTAGGCAACTTAGCATCCTCCGGCAAGATCTATATAATCAACTCCATCAGACGGTTGTAGCATTCTTACGACATGTTAAAATTGGACTTGATGCTTAACAGTCTTATAACCACCTCCAACGGTGAATGATCCTCACAACCAAGATATAATAGAGTCATTGCATTCTCTAGTAACTCCATGAACTTTGCATAATCGGCATTCATTGCCTCCTCAGCTGCATCATGATTGTCTGGATCAAAACTAGGCCCGGGAGCATCAAAAACCATATTCACGCACCAGTCGTCGTAATCAACGTGGTCGTGGTCATCCATATACGACTCCACATAAGGCTCTGGATCCGATGCTAAAGACACAAGTTCTCCGTGTGAGGTCCACTGATAGTAATTTGGCGTAAAACCCCGCGAGTACAAATGATATGTCACATCCACTTTTGAGTGATATTTTAAGTTGCGACATCTCACACACGTACACTTAATTTTGATGTTGTCCATATACTGAGGGAACACCTTCGCGAACTGCAGGAACTGTTGTACATCCTCTATGAATTCATCCCGTACACCGTATATGTTATCAGGATGACGGTTGTACATCCACGAATGATGATCCATGTAGTAATTCATCTCTATATACTTCTAAAAAGATGAATAGACATCGTTCAAGTATATATCGTTCAAATAGAGGTAAAGATGATTTAGAGGAATTTATTTACTTCTCTCAAAAAATTATCTGGAAATACATTTGCAAACTATAATAGCCTGAAAAGGCTTGCAGAAGTACTTTTTTTTTAGAGATATGAACACGTGGACACTCACATACTTAATATACTTAATTGTATCTTGACCTAGGTAGATACCTAATAAGAAATAGGTAAATGAACCTAGAAGCCATGAGACCTTTGGCTCTACCTTACGGTCTGGTGCCGAAAGCCATGAGACTGAAATATGAAGGAGAAGAGAAGATTTATGTCTCATGACTCCCGGTACCAGAGCGGAAAGTAGAGCCTAGATTAGTGTTTAGACCCTAGATTTTATACCAACTTAGAGTTTAAGTCCTAACATGTTCAATTAGAGAGTTTTGACCCTAGATATTTATTTTTTAATTAATTTTTTTCCAATTATCCTCTTCCTTTCCATGCCTAATAATAATTATTTTTATATAGATTTGTGGGCATAATGAAAAAAATAAAATAAAAATTAAAAATTCAGTATCTAAACTCTCTAACTGGACATGACAAAGCTTAAACTCAAAGCTGGTATAAAATCCAGAGTCTAAACTCTAATTAGTCCTAAAAATTGAAGGGTCATATTTGTAATTTTGTATGATGACCATTTTCTTCTTCTTCTCCTCGTCCTCTCTTTCTCTCTCTTCCATGTTGTGTATAATGAGTGAGTGGCTGGACTACGATGGATCAAGGGTTCTTGCAATGGACGTCCGCCAAATGTGTGGCTGTAACAGAGTGGGGCCAGTTTCCCTCCGATGGGACCCACAAGTCTAGGAGCGAAAACGAAACATTAGGCTATTTCCAATGAAAAATTTAAAACTGAATGTCTATCCTACTTAATATTATGATTATATATATATATATATATATATATATATATATATATATATATATCTTAGTTCACAGATTTTTATATAAAAATTGCATAAAAAAATAGGACATTTATTAGAAGTAACTACATATTAATAGAACAGTTACAAAATTAAACAATTTTGAAAAAATGTTACCACTGAGTAACCATTCAGAACTGTCGTGGAGCTATAGTGGGTTGTTATGGTACTACCCATCTCCATCCTAACACAACATCACTTTGTGTCATTTTTCCACGTTTGAGTCTGAGTTAGCATACCCAAGAAGAGTATTCGCTCACGTCCGAATTCGAGGAACAACAATGTTTAAAGTTGTGTTGTATTTGTAAATAATCGACCATATATAAGATTTGGGTTTTGAGAAAAAAAAACCCTCCAGCATACCTAGGAGGAGTATTCCCTACAATGGCATTGTTTTATAGGTATGGCACTTGGTGTTTGATAAGACTCAGGTGCGTGAGAATTTTAAAAAACAAAAAAGTATTTAGAAAAAGAAAAAGAAAAAGAAAAAGAAAATAACAACAACAACAAATGTGTGAAAATTTTGGGCATCAATGCGGTAATGTCCGATTACCAAGAATACTATGTCATTGGGATGATAACCAATGTCCTTTTTGGGATCTCCGCTGGATATGGATAAATGTCTTTGCTTGAGAGGATCTTTAAAGCATTTAGGTCGAAACTTCAGAGGACGAGAGAGTATTGTGGGATCCGTCGTCAAGCATTTTCGTTCCGAGCTTCAGAGGACGAGGGAGTATCTTGTCATCCGTCGTCAGACACTTTCGTTCCAAATTTTGTAGTACGATCATGTATTATGTCATCCGTCGTAAAGAACTCCCACTCCTTAGGACCTCTGCTATGTCTTCAATACCCACACAAATTCTATCATCGAGCACAAGTCCCCCTTGTTACCTATCTCTGTCGATAATGGACTATCTTGGAATAGCCCCAAAGTCGTATTTTTGATAAAATTTAAGTAGGATAAGGAAATTACATAGTAGATTTAATTTGAATGATCCTAGTCCATTTCTATTGATAAATTTTAAGTAAGATTAAGAAATGACATAGTAGATTTAATTTGATTGATCCAAGTCCATTTCTATTTATCCTTCTATAAGCATGAATCCACTACTAAGGTGGTGGATATAACTACTTTCCATTACTCTTTCCAACGTTTTTTTTTTTTTTTTAAGATGCTCTCTCCACTTAATATAGTAGCAGAAGTGGGGGTTATTTAATTCCAATAACTTCGGCCACGTTTTGCAGTTATAGCCGTTATGCAATTAGGTTGAATTTAATGTGCACGAAGGTCTGATTATCCTAGTCAGAGACTAAAAGCCCATCACTTTATGTCTCGGTCCATAATGCAAAAATTAGTGTAAACTAATAAGGTTATTTGTAAAAACCCAGGACCAGCCCAGAGGACGGACGAGTTAGATGACAGCCCTAGACCTTTCAATAGGTCAGGTCTTGTAATGGAAGGTCCAAACAAACTCTAGACTCGAAGTAATATTCTGTAGTAATGACTTTAGGAGAAATACGGTCCAAAAGAGGCCTATATTCATTTATACATTAATCCAAATGGTAATAACATAGTTCAAAATCGAGCTCGAATGACTCTTGTGGTTACCGAGAAAAAGGTATAAGATCTCAGCTGGGTGGCAAAAGGTCAGTGGATCGAGCCACGGAGGCGTATTATTCCTTCCATTTATAAATGATGGAAGTTGTAAGACAGTGGGTCCAAAGACATGCAATGCAGTGTACACAAAAATCTCCATAGATCAAGAAATGATTGAGAAAGTCATTACCATGAGGCCAACTAATTTACTTGTTATTTTATAAATGTATTTTATTATTCTAACAATTACTTTGTTCTTTTGTTTTCAAAATATCTTGTTTTTATTGGCCTTGTTTGACTGTTAGAAAAACGACAATAAGGTTACTCAACTAAGTTATTTTTTTAATCATTTTTTATTTGTTATTTTTTTTTCAAAATATTTATTAGTTAAATTGATTGATAAAATTTGTATCCGAGAAAAAAAAATCAATAAATTTCGTTTAGAAAATTCGAATATTTTTTATTTATCCGTTCGAAATGCTTCACTTTCAAATCTCGTCTTAGGTCTCGAGAGTTCTCGGATCGGCCACATAAAAATCCATAAATTAGTTTAAGGTATACCAGATTCAACACTAATTTTCTAGAAATATTAGTTCTTGTTAACATCCTACAAGAACCTGTTTGGCAACTATGAACTAGAATTGGATTTGGATTTGGATTTGGATTTGGATTTGAATTTTGGAAATCCCGAATTAGGATTTGGTCCCAAGCTGATAGTTTAATATAATAAAGTAAAACTTAAACTTAGCTCTGTTCTGGTTGAAACAAGTCAGTGATAATAATAGAAATAAAACGAAAATGCCTTGGAGGCGTATTTGTATTTCTATACTTTCTATATAAAGTTTTTCGTTTCCATCCGAAAAGACTTTGATAACCGGTTGGATACAATCGAAGGATACAATAAAATCTTGAGCAAATATACAAACAACAAATATGAATATCTTCTTCTTGAAACTATTGAGTAATAGTAATTTGAGTTATTTGTATTTATCTTCCCAATTGCTAATCATATTTTCACTATCTTCCTCGCTCCATCCCTCATATTTTGTTTTAATTAGCACTACCCCCTTCCTTCATAATCATTATTACCCTACCCCCCCCCCCAAACCCAAAAAAAAAAAACCTAATTTTTTAGAATTGAAAGGTAGTGCTAATTAAAATAAATTTGGAGGGATAATGGAGATATGATTAGCAATTTGGAGGATAAATATAAATAACTCTAGTAATTTTGTATTATATTTGTGATTTTTGAGACTTGGATATACTCAAGTATTTATAATAAAAATTATGTCTTTTCATGAACATGTCGGTATATCTTTTCCAACAGTAAGAATGAATCGCAATTGCTCTAAACAGTTACAACCAAAATCCAACTAATATGAAAATTCGTTCAACCCAATTAACATCCGTAATTACTTTATTGTTTCTATTCATTTTAATAAAGAATTTAAATTAATATACAAATGCAAGAATATATTAAAAAATAGAAAATTGCATATATAGCATCCAAGTTTACTGAAATTGTTCTGAAAGAAATGAAGCTTTGAAAATTACGAGAAGAGCAACAAAACGTCAATTTAAATGACGTTTTTAAGCATAGAGGAGTAAATGGACGTTTAACTGCTTCCGCGTGCTTTATTTTTCCCAACTTTTAACTCCTCCAACTCTTTCGTCCTTAAAATCTCCATCGTTCGCTAAGAAACACCATTTAATAAGGTATTTTTGTCCCCAATTCCTACGTTTTATTATTTTTCGTATAATTTTAGAAACTTCATTGCTCTCAGAGCAATTTCAGTAAACTTGAATGTTATATATACAATTTTTCGCAAAAAAAAAAAAAAAAAGTTTTCATGATGAAGCTAGCTTTTTTTCATTATAGACTTTGGATGGCAACGGGACGGATTGGGGACGGGGACCATACCCTCCATCCCCGTCCCCGAATAGTATTCGAATTTCCATCCCATTTTTCATCTCCATTCGGGTTCAAATTTTTATTCCCATTAAAAAGTGCACTCCCCATCTCCGTCCCCGTCCCGGTTCCATTAACACTTTTTGGACCGGATTTTTCTGTCCCCATCCCTTTCCTTGTTAATATTTTTTTTTTGTACATTATAAGCTTACAAAATTATTTTCATTCCAAAAAAATATACTTAAAACAAATATACTACTAGATAGAGAAAATGATACAATATAACAAAAATATAATATTAATCCAAAAAAAATATACAAGTGCTAAACAAAAGTCTATAATACAAAACAACAAAACGTGAATGTTAATCCCACAAAACATATTCCAAAAAGAGGTCTACATTTACATACAACAAAAATATATGGATATAAGTAATCGGAGTCGGAGATTTACTGGGACGGAGAGTATTATATCCATATCCATCTCCGAATCCAATCGACATTTTTCTTTTAATCCTTGTTCCCGTCCCTTCTTCGTTTTTAAAATTTTTAACCCGTTTTCGTCGGAAAAAAAAAAGGGATCTCCGACTGATTCGGAAGAAATTGACATGCTTGTTATCGACAATGATAGATTTTTAGTGTTAACCTTTGAAAAATCAAGTTTGGTGAACTTTTTAGGGTCGGTGCCGCCTCAATTAATAAGGGGATGGTGATAAGTGATAAGTACAAAGGAAAACAACAGAAAGAAAAAAGGAGCATATCCATGTAGATACCTCTTCCTTCGTTTTCAGACCAACCACCTATCAACACCTTTTTTATTATTCAGAAATTTTAAAAAAATTACGTAAAAAGAAGAAAACAATTGATTAAATTTGCATAAAGAGAAGATAAACGTGTTTTGTAAGAACGTTTTAGAATTGAATAAAAAATTAAATGTTGAGAGAGAATATTCCATTGTTAAGGGGAACATGCAAAGATAAAAACGTCTTTATTAATAAATTTTATGATTGAGAAAAAAAAAAAGAATTATCATGATGAAAATGTTCATACTATAGGCGTTTTTTTTGTTTTTTTTATGAAAAAACTTAAAAAAAACAAAAAAATTTCATAACACAAATATATTGTAGCATTTTTATTTTTTAATTGAAGTTTTTTTTTTTTTGAAAACTTCCTTATTAAGGCGTTCTCAAAGTCCAAAACATCCTTAGTAGTGACATTTTCAAAAAAAAAAAATTTATCTTCAGACGAAAAGTAATAAAAATTAAAAATTTAAAACGTTCTTACCAAGAACGTTTTTTGACTTACAAAAAGTAAATTTTGAAAACTAAGGACGTTTATGTTCTTTTCCTGCAAATTTACGTAACTTTTTTTTTTCTAGATAATTGTCCTAAACTTCAATGTTCTATATAAAATTTTTTGTTTATTGTTTGGAACTTTCATGTTGCATAACAGTTTTTTGAACTCATTGTTTCTGCTCCTACTATTTATTAAATAAAAGGAATAATAGTCACCCCAACTCAAATTCGAATAGATGAGATGGATGTCTCCTTTCTCAGCTACTTGGTCGATAGATGATTGGCCTATTAAACTATATACTTAACGTCACGTGTTTCACTAATATACAATTTTCATACAATATATATGAACACATGATAGTATTTTCAAATTGTTAATGAAGTCTGAAATTTACATCTACCATCACAACATTTTTCTGTCAATTATTATTTTATTATTGGAGTGAACTAGATTAAGAATAAAATCAATAATTGTCAATGTAAAATATTGTAAAAAATATATTAAAAAGAGAAAATTATGCAAAATATGGTGTAGTCAGTAATGGATGGTAACTTGACTTGAAAGTGTGGATCTTGGCTTTAAGAAATTAGGATATCAGAACGGGGTGAACCTTACCCATTAGTAGACTTGATATATTGGAGTATCCGGGGTCGGTCTCGAGGTAAGTCTGACAAACTATTGAATTTGAAAAAAAATTAAAATTCTGGTTAGGACAACCCCCAGGCCTAAAAGTTCCCACATCTCCGTCAATAGAGCCTTCGTGGTCCATCACAACTTATCTTTGTAAGTTGAACTAGCAATCCACTAGGCCTATATTTTGAGTTTCCGAAAAAGTCTCGAGTAGCTTAATGAGACGAACTCGGAATCCAAATTGCTATCAAGCATTTAAGTGTAGGGCTCTTCCCTGCGAAAATCTAAGCAGCAATCCACATTCCACTTTGAGGAGTTCGTCAGCTACAAAGTTCTCTCATAGTTGGCTATACTAACTTAGCACAGTCATCATTTCAGCACTATAGTGAACTGCGCTTAAAAGTTCTACGCTGAGAAGATTCTTCACGTGGAAGAGATGTCATGTCAAATTAGGAATGATACAGACTGTTATAGTTTTCAGCGCTATGATGCTTAGCGTTGAAGAGTTTCTCCGCTTAAGAGCAAAGTCTTGGTTCAACAGTGGTCTCATTAGGTGGAAAGTTAGGTCGATTGGACACATCGTGGATATAACTCGTATGATCTCATTAGGTGGAGAGGACATTTACTAGACATTTGAGCTTATTTGCAAGTCTCTTTCATAGTTGCTCACATGTGATAAATTGTATTTGTTACCCTAGTCGCTAGTGCCTCTACGGAGTGCTATTCGTTGGTTGTATTCCCCCTAGCTTGACAACTCATATGTGAGACCGTTGTCTCGACTTGCATTTCACTTAGTCAATTACTATTTACCGTTAGTTATACCCCTGGATCTAAAGGAGCTTGTAATATTACTATTTTTTTTTTACTTTCAGCATATTTTTTGTATAATGCTACATCCCTCTGAGGACCAAGTTTTCTTCCAGACGTAGGAGAGAAAAGTTACCTAGAGGAGTACGGATTGGGAGGTTACGTAGGATCTGCTGTCACGCCCCGAGGCGTCCCCCGAGTCGTGACCGCCGTGCGGGCCTGGGGTTGCGTCCGCACAAGGCTTTAATGATTTGCATAGCAAGCACATATTCAGAGTACGCAGATAAATTGAAACACAGATTTGAAACATAGAAAAGTTCTCTTTATTGATAATGAACATCTATTACAAACTCTTGAACGAGTTAGCTAATATGCCGAACGGCTTACAAAAGGGTTGACTCAAAATGAGATAGCAGTCCTATGCATTACATCCTTTTATAAACTCAAAACGATAAAGACCTCCAGGCTGGAGGATCGCTTTGCCACGGAGCTGCATTTGTGTATGAAGAGTTGCAGCTTCTGGCTTCAAAAGGCTTCGAGGCGCGGTGAAGATGCGCTAACAGCTGGACTGGATCGGAAAGACGACTTCGGCTCCTCGCTCGGTTCACCTTGGTGCGGAGAACCTGTTTCAACGAGGGTCAGCATATCGAAACATGCTGGTGAAGGCGAGCTAGCCTGACTACCAATCAACACGTTGTTTAATGAAGCATGCATATTTTGTGGGTTTCTATCTTGCCTTAGTTCATTTACAAGTAAGCAGCATATTGAATTTACTGAAATGAACGTGCCACCGTTAGGTGGATTTTACCTGACCGTCTGAATTACCTGCACAATACTTACCATGCCTTCCCTGCCACGAAGACACAAGTTAGTATGCAACAGGTTTAAATATACACGATGATCACTGGCATGGTTGCTTTTATCTTGGTTTCTTTTATTATTATTTGGTATCGTTTGATCGGGGCAAAGAAGAGTGCAGATTGATTAGCTGTGAAGCTTGGAAGCAGGACTAGCTAATCGGGTTGGTAGCCACTCACTTAGATTTTGGAAAGAAGAAGGAAAGAGGCGCTTCACGACTCCGCTCGCAAGCCGCCTACTGCTCGTTCACCTGCACACGAACAGCTCGATTAATACTTCTTCCTCTCTTTCCAATCTCGGAATAGAAGTGCAAGTTGATGAACGAAAACAATGAAAACCATCGAAACCGTTCAAGGAAAACAAGCAAATCCCAAAACCAACTCAAAGCACGAAAGCAACAAGCGACATCGAAAACCGAGACAATAAAAGATAGCAGCGGAGAGGTCCCTCCTGACTCTGCCGCTAAGCCGATCCTTGGGGCGCAGTCCACTGAATATGGGAATCGATTCCGAAGAAACAAATCCATAACGAGGACGAGTTCTTAATTCAATCTATCCCGATCGAACCATACCGACTTGTGTTTCTTAGCCGCGCTCTCCGCATCGGGAGAACGGGGCGCTACATCTGCTCCCAACAAGATGATGTCGAGATCCTTCAAGAGGAGTACCCTTGATTAATGATATGGTTTTCACCTTGGTATTCGTATATCTTTATATAGCTAGTAGATATTCAAGTATGGTTATTTACCTACACTTTGGTTCCTATTCAGGGTCTGTTCCCGTAAGACTTTGGCAAAATTGTATTATAAAATATTTTCATTTTTTTTATTTCAGCACATACTTGTAGTTTTATTAATTATGTGTGCTCACATTCTTGTATTTGTGGATGGAATTGGTATACATGCTTGTGACTTAGTATTTGTGGACTTGAGTCACGATCCTATAGCGGAGTACGCTTCGATAAGACCAATATAGTTAGATTCTTCTGCAAGTTGTATTAGTTAGCTAGCTAGTGCCACGTAACTCGGTCACACTTATTTCAGGACTAGGGTGTGATAGCATAGCACCACAAGGAGACATATAGTCTCATGCTGGGATATAAAGTCTCTAAATAAAGAACTCACGTGTTCGTATATAAAGAGAACTAGGTCGTCTCTTGAGGGTAAACTTGTAGATACCCAATATACATACACAAAAAATAGGCCAGCACATGACCTTTAATGTGTGACCAAAGACATAGTTGATTTACTTGTGTAAATGGGAAGAATTGTTGCTAAGGTACTAAATTCAAGGCTTAGTCAATTATGTATTGTACCATAGTTCGATCCATGCGGAAAGATTCAAGTCGTTAGCGACATCTATCATAATGTCACGCCCCGATCTCCCGCAGGCAATCGGCCGTTCCCGCTAGGCGGGAATCACCCTCGCCAGCGCTTCCGCGGAACGATCGCTTGACCCATCCGGGCGTGATGCCGTACGAGCGTGATCCACGCCCGTGCAAGGCCGTGATTCATTGGCTGGCGGTAAGAGTTCTAAGCCACAGAGTCGCATAGATTGTCCGAGTGCAGCTGAGTCATGAACGCATAGGAGATCGGTAACATGTTCACTGAGTCGACAATATAGAGGAAGCAATGAAACACAAGTTGAAGTAAAGCAAGCTCTTTTATTGACACGAACAAGTGTTACAGGCGGCGTATAGACGAGATTACAAGTCGCTCAAGCCTCTCTCTCTGAAACAGTAAAAGCGTGCCAAGTGGCTATAATTGTGGAATGATTGTACAGGCGATGTTCAGGCGAGTTCGGGCTATGTTCACAACATTATGTCTTGTATATGTGCTTCAGTTCCGGACGCACCGTTGCTTCGGAGTGATATCCATGCCTTAGCACGCACGAGGGAGGCATCCGCACCGAACGAGGTTCTCCCGCACCCTGCATACAAACTGGTGGATTATCAGTACATTGAATGCACTGGTGGGGAAGCTACTCGCCCGCTCGATAATTCCAATCACGTAATACAGGTTCCGTGCACCAACTATTAAGTTGTCTTTCTAGTTGCCTTAGGATCAGTTTTATGCAAATATTGAATAGCCTAACTCGTGTGGCAGTGCGCCGTGCGACATGAGAGAAAACACGGCGAGACTTACCAACTTACCATCTCCTTCCCTATCCAAGGCAAACATTGAGGCAATATTGTTAATTCAAGCACGGACAAGTATAAATATTCAGGGGCGTGGCATATGCAAACATGAGGGTTGTTTTAACATGATCGTTCAGGTGTTCAGTTGTTCATTGATGCGATGCAGTGACTCGCACGCGGATAGCCGCTAAGCGAGGATGACTTATCTATATGAACATGAGTCGCTGGCAAAGCCATAAAGGACAGGTGTAGCACATAAAAGAAAATGAAAAGCAACGCACGAATCAGGAGCGCTACAGGTCATTCCTTCCGAGTCAGGCGGCTACTTAGTTTGTGAGAAAGAATAGCGTGAAGGATAAGTTCACAAGCGCTACACGCCATTCTGCCCGAAGCAGGCAGACTAACAGGGGTTCCTGTCCGGATCAGATCGGCCCGGTGCCCCGGAGACCGTCCGCAAGAACAGAGATCAGGAGAATATCACTTGAAACAAGTTGTCCGCGACATGCAGGTCAGGGTCAGGTTCAGAAACAAGTTCTAGGCAGGATATATATATATATATATATATATATATATATATATATATATATATATATATATATATATGTATATGAACAAGTTATATGGAACAAGTTCGAATCAGGATATATATATATATAGAACTTGTTGAGGCAGGATCGTTGATTCAGTAGTTTTGCTCCTTGAGCTGTGATTCAGTGATTTATTCATTTAGGGTGCAAATTCCCTGGTTCGGGAATTGCCTTGGTGACCTAACGGTCCCGGACACTTCAGGTTCTTCCATGCGCGGAACGACTACTTGGTAGTCTCCCGGGGTTTGGATGAAAATATGGTAACATACAAGCAGACAAGCATGCGTTTCTAAGGAACGTAAGCAGAACGTTTGCTCGGGCCCGAAGGTAAACCGAGAGATGAAACCGTAAGGGACTTAGCATGCGAGGGTCTGAATATAAGAAGTATTTCAATTTTCATGTTCTAGCATAAGCAATACAAGTTGGGATTATTCCCTTAGCTAGGTGCGTTGGATTCTTATTAGCATGCAGGGGGTGAATCACCTAGCGACTAGCATGTATATTCCAGATTTTATGTGTGCTGGCTAAGCAAAGACAAGTTCACCGTAGCCACCCACCTTAGCGATGATTCGCCTCGGTAGAGCGATACGTCAAGCGAGCCTCTGAAAGCCTAAGCTGAATTCCTGTAGGGACAAGTCTGGATATCCTTTGCTTCTAGGTTGAGGCAAAGCGGGTCGGGACAGTTGCACTTTTGCCGATTGAGTCGGCAGTCCGCTAGAACGGAACGGGGTGTTACATCCTACCTAACTCAGAAAAAGTCTCATCCTTGAGACTTACTGAGGACAAGCAGTAATCTAGGGTTGAGGCAATCCTAGACAAGTCGTTGCACTTGTTTATTTGGATATTCACTTGCACAAGCGTCGAAATCAGCATATCGCTTAGACTGGATCGTGCGCACTTTCGAAGTGCACTTCTAGCGTAAGCACGTCAACCAGCTCAGTGATAGCGAAGTCTTAGTACTCGAGTTTTACCTTTTCTTAAGTCTTCGATGGTGCACTAGTTCAAGGCGTCCCTCGAATAGATTCATTCAACCAAACTTAGAGTCAGTAAAATCGGACAAGCTACTAGCGATACTCTCAAGGGTTCGCATTGGTTGGCACAAAGGCCACTCGCAGCACAGCAACATACAAGCAAGCATATCATTCAAAACGTATTTTGAAAGTATTTAGACTTATTGTTGGAACATTCCATCGAGACATTGAGAGAGAGCGTGCACATAACCCACGAACGAGCTTTCAAAACAGAGATATTCGAATCGAAGTCCAAAGGCGTAGAAGCCAGGCTTTGATACCACTATGTCACGCCCCGATCTCCCGTAGGCAATCGGCCGTTCCTGCTAGGCGGGAATCATCCTCGCCAGCGCTCCCGCGGAACGATCGCTTGACCCATCTGGGCGTGATGCCGCACGAGCGTGAGCCACGCCCGTACAAGGCCGTGATTCATTGGCTGGCGGTAAGAGTTCTAAGCCACAGAGTCGCACAGATTGTCCGAGTACAGCGGAGTCATGAACGCATAGGCGATCGGTAACAGGTTCACTGAGTCGACAAGATAGCGGAAGCAATGAAACAAAAGTTGAAGTAAAGCAAGCTCTTTTATTGACACGAACAAGTGTTACAGGCGGCGTATAGCCGAGATTACAAGTCGCTCAAGCCTCTCTCTCTGAAACAGTAAAAGCGTGCCAAGTGGCTACAATTGTGGAATGATTGTACAGGCGATGTTCAGGCGAGTTCGGGCTATGTTCATAATATTATGTCTTGTATATGTGCTTCAGTTCCGGACGCACCGTTGCTT
Source organism: Iris macrosiphon (assembly GCA_036927795.1). NCBI lineage: Eukaryota > Viridiplantae > Streptophyta > Magnoliopsida > Asparagales > Iridaceae > Iris > Iris macrosiphon. Next base: position 120,866,981 of record JAYESA010000016.1, on the reverse strand, counting down.
CGGAGTGATGTCCACGCCTTAGCACGCACGAGGGAGGCATCTGCACCAAACGAGGTTCTCCCGCACCCTGCATACAAACTGGTGGATTATCAGTACATTAAATGCACTGGTGGGGAAGCTACTCGCCCGCTCGACAATTCCAATCACGTAATACAGGTTCTGTGCACCAACTATTAAGTTATCTTTCTAGTTGCCTTAGGATCAGTTTCATGCAAATATTGAATAGCCTAACTCATGTGGCAGTGCGCCGTGCGACATGAGAGGAAACACGGCGAGACTTACCAACTTACCATCTCCTTCCCTGTCCAAGGCAAACATTGAGGCAACATTGTTAATTCAAGCACGGACAAGTATAAACATTCAGGGGCGTGGCGTATGCAAACACGAGGGTCGTTTTAACATGATCGTTCAGGTGTTCAGTTGTTCATTGATGCGATGCAGTGACTCGCATGCGGATAGCCGCTAAGCGAGGATGACTTATCTATATGAACAGGAGTCACTGGCAAAGCCATAAAGGACAGCTGTAGCACATGAAAGAAAATGAAAAGCAACGCACAGATCAGGAGCGCTACAGGTCATTCCTTTTGAGTCAGGCGGCTACTTAGTCTGTGAGCAAGAATGGCGTGAAGGATAAGTTCACAGGCGCTACACGCCATTCTGCCCGAAGCAGGCAGACTAACAGGGGTTCCTGTCCGGATCGGATCGGCCCGGTGCCCCGGAGACCGTCCGCAAGAACAGAGATCAGGAGAATCTCACTTGAAACAAGTTATCCGCGACATGCAGGTCAGGGTCAGGTTCAGGAACAAGTTCTAGGCAGTATATATATATATATATATATATATATATATATATATATATATATATATATATATATATATATATATATGAAAAAGTTATATGAAACAAGTTCGAATCAGGATATATATATATAGAACTTGTTGAGGCAGGATCGTTGATTCAGTAGTTTTGCTCCATGAGCTATGATTTAGTGATTTATTCATTTAGGGTGCAAATTCCCTGGTTCGGGAATTGCCTTGGTGACCTAACGGTCCCGGACACTTCAGGTTCTTCCATGCGCGGAATGACTACTTGGTAGTCTCCCGGGGTTTGGATAAAAATATGGCAACATACAAGCAGACTAGCATGCGTTTCTAAGGAACGTAAGCAGCACGTTTGCTCGGGCCCGAAGGTAAACCGAGAGATGAAATCGTAAAGGACTTAGCATGCGAGGGTCTGAATATAAGCAGTATTTCAATTTCTATGTTCTAGCATAAGCAATACAAGTTGGGATTATTCCCTTAGCTAGGTGCGTTGGATTCTTATTAGCATGCAGGGGGTGAATCACCTAGCGACTAGCATGTATATTCCAGATTTTATGTGTGCTGGCTAAGCAAAGACAAGTTCACCGTAGCCACCCACCTTAGCGATGATTCGCCTCGGTAGAGCGATACGTCAAGCGAGCCTCTGAAAGCCTAAGCTAAATTCCTGTAGGGACAAGTCTGGATATCCTTTGCTTCTAGGTTGAGGCAAAGCGGGTCGGGACAATTGCACTTTTGCCGATTGAGTCGGCAGTCCGCTAGAACGGAACGGGGTGTTACATCCTACCCAACTCAGAAAAAGTCTCGTCCTCGAGACTTACTTAGGACAAGCAGTAATCTAGGGTTGAGGAAATTCTAGACAAGTCGTTGCACTTATTTATTTGGATATTCACTTGCACAAGCGTCGAAATCAGCATATCGCTTAGACTGTATCGTGCGCACTTTCGAAGTGCACTTCTAGCGTGAGCACGTCAGCCAGCTCAGTTATAGCGAAGTCTAAATCTCAAGCAAGCAATCCTGGGTCAAGAATCTATCTAGCTGTCTAGACATGTGGGGGTTTACTCTACAATCCATCAAGCAATCCTGGGTCAAGAATCCTAGGTGTCTAAATCTCAAGCAAACAACAAGTTACAAGATATATGATCACTAAACATATAATAGTAAGGCGTTCTAAACTATACATACACAGATGATCATGAAGCTAGTTACCAAAATGAAGAACTAGAAGAGTACAATATTACATGATCAGCTCTACCTATAGTATAGAATATGCTTTACATATAGGTCCGAATGCTAGAATGTCAAGTCCCAAAATACGAGCTAAACACGTGCTCGGTGGTTAAACGTCTCAAAAGAATAATGTACAAGATCGAGAGGGTGAGGAAGAAAAAATCTACTCTTGTCCTCGGGTTCTTCTCATGTTCACCATCTTGAGGCAGGAAGTACGAAAGATCCTGAGGTCCTACTCCAAAATTTGGCCATACAAAATCAGTGGGGTCAGACTCCAAAATAACAAGTACCACAAGGGAGCCAAACTTATGAACTAAAATCATGGAATGCAGACAAATCAGTAAGAAATATCAGGTAAGATAACAGTTAAACAAGTGCAATAGGTAAGATAACAGTTAAACAAGTGCAACGGGTAAGATAAAAGTTAAACAATTCAGGAGTAATTGAACAAGGGCATCTGGAATCAGTACTCTGGTTACCATCTCCGGAGTCAGCTATTAATGAAATCAGGACATGACTAGATTGAAAATTAAGCGATCACGGCCAATCATGCCCTACGGCTTGCTAGTATTAGCTAACTAGGGTTATCACAGTCCTAGTTACTAAAACATGTAGTTTGAGATTTTTTACAGCCATATGCCCTATAAACTATCCGGATTATCCAAACGAACATGTACATAGTATAGATTTATCATGTATAATTATTTTTTATCTTTTCTGGTAGTGTGTATCTCACGACGGAGAGCTCCAAATCCATCAGGTGTCGCTAGGATACCAAGATTGCTTGTAGCCATAAAATTTTTCTAGATGCTTTATAGATTTATCATGCCTCAGAACTAGAATACTAGAGAGCAGGGACAGACAAAACCAGCTACGTATACCAGAGTACTCTATACCCCGAGATACGGTCACGGCTGTCTAGACATATGAGGGTTTACTCTACAATCCATAGACATTAATCCTGGGTCAAGAATCCTAGGTGTCTCAATCTTAAGAAAATAACAAGTTACAAGATATATGATCACCCAACATATAATAGTAAGACGTCCCAAACTATACATACACAGATGATCATGAAGCTAGTTCCCAAAATGAAGAACTAACAGAGTACTATGTTACATGATCAACTCTAGCTATAGTCTAAATTATGCTTTACATGTAGGCCCGTATGCTAGAATATAAAGTCTCAAAATATGAGCTAAACACGTGCTCGGTGGCTAAATGCCTCAAAAAAATAATGTACAAGATTAAGAGGGTGAGGAAGAAAAAACCTACTCATGTCCTCGGGTGCTCCTCGTGTTCACTATCTTGAGACGGGAATTATGGAAGATCCTGCGGTCCTTCTCCAAAATATGGCCATACAAAATTAGTGGAATCAGATCCCAAAATAGCAAGTACTACAAGGGAGCCAAACTTATGAACTAAAACCAGTATGCAGACAAATCAGTAAGAAATAACAGGTAAGATAATAGTTAAACAAGTACAATTGGTAAGATAACAGTTAAACAAGTAAAATGGGTAAGATAACGGTTAAACAAGTACAATGGGTAAGATAACAGTTAAACAAGTACAACGGGTAAGATAACAGTTAAACAGTTCAGGAGTAATTGAACAAGGGCATCTGGAATCAGTACTCTGGTTACCATCTCCGGATCAACGGTTAATAAAATCAGGACAAGACTAGACTGAAAATCAAGCGATCACGGCCAATCATGTCCTACAGCTTGCTATCATTAGCTAACTAGGGTTATTATAATCCTAGTAATTAACACATGCAGTTTAAGATTTCTTACAGCCATATGCCCTGCAGACTATCCGGATTATCCAGACGAACATGTACATAGTATAAATTTATCATGCATAATTATTTTTGGTAGTGCAACACTCGACGGTGTGTTGGAAGTATGCCCCTCATGACGGAGAGCTCCAAATCTATCAGGTGTCGCTGGGATACCGGGATTGCATGTAGTCAAGAAATCTCTCTAGATGCTTTCTAGATTATTATTCTAGTTATTAGCATGGACCATTATCAAGGATTCTCGACCTTGGTGCTCAAAAATCTGCCTTAGACATGATACAAGACATGACAGTAAGTTGACGACTATAATCAAAATCAACCATGGGAATACAAGTCGTACAATACAGATGCTACTAATAGCCTTGATCAGGACAGTTAAAAGAATTTTCAAGTCAGGAGTGCGCTACGTCGAGCCACTGTCAGGATTATCAAGATCAGGAGTATCAGGATTACTAGTACATGATCAGGATTATCAGTACAGGATCAAGATTATCAGTACAAGATCAGGATTATGGAGTTTATTTATAATGCACAATCACTAGATCATGTCAGAAAATCAGGATCAATATCAAGAATATCATGCTCAGAAAATAATCAGGATTAACTAAAATAACGGGATACAAGAGAACTAGAGAATCGTCAAGAGTTAAGAATGTTAAAGAGAATACTTGCATACATGCGCATAAATTAATAATTCAGGGTTGGTGCATAAAATCAGGTAAAAAAATAACATCCACGCACAATGGGTCAAAACCACCATTGGCGCACAAACGGGTATTAGCGCACAAATGGCCAAAAACAAATTTGGCGCACAAATTACTAATCCAGACAGTTCTGGTACACTTTGATACAAAAATGCTCCGAGAAAAAATGGTGCACAATCATACTACAACGCACTTCTAGAATCATGGCACACAATGATAGAAGTGCGCGAGCCAGGAGCTTGGCGCATAAATCTATCATTGGCGCACAAATAAAAGTACCCAAGCTACGAATTTGGCGCACTTTCATCTAGTATGCCAGTAGTGAGATTTGGCGCACAAATCAGCGAAGGAAGGTCTACTAAAAGATAAAACACAAGTTCCAAGATATGACACAGCAGTCGAGACGATTCTGCAGTCGAGAAACACAATTCTCAAGAATGGTCAGGAGTCTTTTCTTAGTCATTAAGTAACACGTGTAAGGCTACAACGTACGCCGTCTCTGGAGAATGCCACATAGTGCACCACATAGCAAAGTGCGCCATTTTCCAGAAGCGATAAAGTGCACCGATAATGTCACTACCATATTTTCTAGGAAAGGGTATTTTAGTTATTTGGTAATTAATTAAATATTGTTCATGTTAAATTTTTATTTATTGTATTATTTATTTATTGTTAGCATGTTAGATTTATTTTTGGACTTGTGTCAGTGGACCAACTAGTTTAGTTTAGACTCATGGAACAACATTTAATTCTAGTTAGAATTGAGCCCAATAATTAGAAGCTCAATTATTAGGAGGATGATTAATTATGTTAAATCCATTAGAATAAAAGCTTCTCTCCTTAATTAATTTCTTCATGAGAGGCCCCAAGGAGTATTTTAGGCTTTACATAGTAGCTTGAGGAGGGGGCAAGTGAGGCCTATATAAAGGGGATAAAAACTTTCTCTCTCTTCATTTTTCATTCCAAATCTAGATCTAGAAATTTTTTTCAACCAAATTCCTACCAAATTTTCACCCAATTATTTTCCAAATCACCATTGGAGACTATTAGAGCATTGATCTACAAGAAGAAAGCGTAGATCTATAAGGAGGAAGCATGGACCTACAAAGAGGAGCAAGGATCTACAAGCTAAATGCCAATTTCACCAATTTTGGAGGTTTCATTGGGAATCCATCTCCCAATAGATATAATTCAATTTTTCCCCTTAAATTAGGTTCTATAATCTGAGAATTAACCATGAAAAATCAACCCATATACATAGGCTACCCATAGGATTTGGTTTTGTGTTCATAGGAGGCCTATTGAGAAAGTTATGGTACTTTTTGTGTCAATTTTGGAGGAATTCCGATATTGACATTTGTTGTGTGTGTCAATTGGTCCTATAGATCAATTTGGCATGTGCTTGTGTGTTTGGGGATAGTATCGTGTCCACAATTGGGTACGTGTATATCGTATCCCAATAATTTGGTGATATGTGTTGATTTGGGGGTTTTTCCTCCGACACGGGACTTTGTACATGTCATATTTTGACACGGACATGTAGATTTATTTTTGACTCTTTATATTGTTCATAGATAATATATGTGACTTGTTCGTGTCCTTCGGGGTACGTTTGGATGTGTGGTGGACTCGTGTCGTCAGCGTATCCTAGATCTAGTGGGATACGGGGTGATACGTTCCATGTGTGTGCAATTTAAATGTAGATCTAATTCTGTGTTCTTATTTCATGAAAAAGTATAATTATATATATACATAATATTGTGTATATATATTTATGTAATTTTGTGTCTTAGATCTATGTACCTATGCATATACTATATGTGTATATTTATTATTTAGCTATTTTTCTACATGTAGATATATGTTTATAAGTGGTAGTATATGTATATATAATATAGTAGATATATTTATATGTGGTTATATATATAGTTATATTGTATATTGTTATGTATAGTGTATGATTTTATATACATATACGTATACATACATACATACATACATACATATATATATATATATATATATATATATATATATATATATATATATATATATATATATATATATATATATATATATATATATATATATGTGTGTGTGTGTGTGTGTGTGTGTGTGTGTGTGTGTGTGTGTGTGTTACTATGTGGTATTTTATACAATTTACCATGTATAAGTATATGTATAGTATATATATAGTTTCATATGCATATTGCATATATATATATATATATATATATATTATATATATATATATATATATATATATATATATATATATATATATATATTATATATATATATATATATATATATATTGTGGGTTATATATATGTATTTAAATATATTATATATATATATATATATATATATATATATATATATATATATATATATATATATATATATATATATATATATATATATATATATATATATATATATTGTGGTGACAATATTTATGTATTATTATGTCTTAGATCTATGTATCTATTTTACCTATGTGTGTATATATATTTATGCAACTATTTATTCTACATATGTAAGATCTATTTAATATTGTAGTATGTATATACATTATTAGTTGTGTTATATATATATATATATATATATATATATATATATATATATATATATATATATATATATATATATATATATATATATATATATATATGTTGTTATATATATATACTTATCTGATATATGTATATTATTGTATGATTATATATACATATACAAATATGTGTTGTTATATATGTATATATTACTATGCTATTGTCATATGTATTTAATATGTACATATATATATGGAGGAGTATGTATGTATTTTATATAGTCATATATATATATATATTGTAGTTATATATATATATTAGTATTTAGATCTTATATATTATATATATATATATATTAATTTATATATATATATATAAGAATGAGCTTCAGCGACAGCAACAAAGGCGACAGCAGCAAAAATGTCACAGCAGCAGCAAACAGCAACAACAACGGCAGGAGAAACAACGACAGCAGTAGCGACAGTTGCAGGAAACTGTCGCTGAAACAGCAGCAGTATCAGCAGCGTATCAGAGCTTTAGCGACAACAGCAGAAATTTGTCACTAAAACAGCAGTGTATCAGCAGTAACAACAGCTTTCAGTGACAGCATGAATAGTTTTTAGCGATAATTTGGCAGTTTTTAGATATATATATATATATATATATATATATATATATATATATATATATATATATATATGTATATATATGGTAATTAATATATACGTATATATGTTCCTAATTTTCTAATTGTGTTTTAGTATATTATATGTATAATATATTTAGTTGTAGCATATAATATTATTAGAATAGTTAGTATATTTTAGTTATCTATTGTTATGAGTATCTTTAGTTATATATATTATATATTTGTAGGTATGTATGTATGTATGTACGTATATATGTATTAGTATTTAGTGTGTAGTTGATAGTTAGTATTTATTCTATTTAGTACATACTAGAAGTTATATTGGATTGATATATGTATACATATAGTTATTGATGAATAGTTAGTATATATATGAAGATTTTGGCAATTACCTTGAGATACCAAGGTATGTATTAAGAGATACCAAGGTATGAGTAGTAGGTATTGGCATAGTAATAGGATAGTTATAAACTAATTATGGGTGGGTATTAGGTGACTAAAATAAGGTATATAATATTGTATAAATACTAAATACATGATAGTTTATAGTTATAGTTAGATAGTTAATATATATATACTAGAGTGACATTACCTTGAGATACCAAGGTAAATGCCAAGGTATTAAGGATACCCAAGGTATTGGGTTTGTGTATCAAGATAGAGGTTTAGTATTGCGATACCAAGTTGGTTCAAAATTAAGGTATCAATTTAGCATTTGTAATTAAGATTTTATATATATAATATTGTTTGATATGTACATATGTGTTATATTATCCCTTGTTTGCATCTCTTGAGATACGGTATCTTAGTATCCTAAGATGTAACTTGTATGGCCTAGATTCATAGTGTGTGAGCCCAATATCTTTGAGTTAGACTCATGCAACATAGAAATAGGTAGTTGATGGTCATTTGACTATAGTTGACCATAGTTGACTTAGAGTTGACCTAGTTTGATTTTTGACTTAGAATTGACTTATTGACCTAGAAGTTGACTAGTTTAACTTCTTTTCTTTCCAGAACCTTGTATTGATGTTGTATTCCATATTTAGGTCTTCGAGACACCGTATCAGACATCTGTGAGACTATTTATTGGACTTCAGGCGAGTATATTCTCTGATAGTTTCTCATTTATGATATCCTCTATGTTCATTGTATCTAGTATAGATATCCATGTTCTCTTGACACTATGGTTACATGGATTGGTATATCCAGATCTTGTCATGAGATGTTATTCCTTGATATATGGTGTATATGGTGCAAGTATTGTTTAATTGGTTATCTTGTACATATACAGACACTGATTCTCAGAAAGATTCGCTATCTTCTTGGGGAATCTCGTGCCATAGCATACCGTGGTTGGATCTATTATACCAGTCGAGGGTGGGAAGTACTTTAGTGTAGATATGTGATCATTACCCCTATTGTATCAAGTACTATTATTGAATAGTATTGATCATACACCGCACGTATGATTATCCAGACCATATATATTGTATCATGTTCCCAAGTCGATCACATGTTAAAGCTAGTATTCACACACTTAGTCATTAGTATTCTCGTTCATTGGCATATTGCTCATTATTGTATTTATTCCAGTATTTTCTTATTGTATATATCTCTCGTATCTTTTGTGTATCTTGTATATTCATATCTATTTACTGTTACATAGTTTTTATTATTGATTAGAACTGTTGTTAGAGATGTACCATTCCTAACTGAAAAACATTTTCAGAGGATCCGAGAGATTGGTGTCTGACATACTATGGACTTTGACTTATAGATGGTGCAGACTGGAACCCATTAGTTCTGGAGTGATTGACCGAAGGTTTATTCGGATAACTAGTTTTCATAGTTAGTTTCTTTAGCATTTTGGTACCGGATTTGTTTCCGGCTTATAGTTGAGATTGGATTTGTTTCTATTGTTGATGATTTATATTTTTGATGTATAGTTAGACTTTCTTCATATCAAAGTTTACCACTGGGTGCGGGTCATGACATGTAAGAAAAGTTTACCAAAGTGCGCCAACTCTAAAATATCTGCAAAGTATGCCAACTTAGCTTTTAAGCAGTGGCACACATTCTTGATGACTTGCAGATCTATTCAAAAGTGCACCAAGTGGAATTGGCGTACTTTTGAAGAAATTATCTTAGTACAAAACATACATAGGAGTAGAGAAGTACGCCCAGAGTACTTAACATATCTTGGCACATTTTCTAAGAAATTTATGAAACACACACAAGTGCGCTCACTGGAACTTTGCTTATGCGACAAGGGTTTCCTTTGTACATTTTGTATATATTCTCAGGCTAACTTTTTATTCTCCGACTTGCTATTCTCGGGCTCTATGAGCAACAATACAAGAAATTAAAATCATCATGAAGATAAGTTCTAAGTATTAAGCAAAGAAAACCTATCAAGTAATTAAATAAGTTATACGAAAAATTAAAATAAGATCCATGGTTGTTCCTTCGGTTGGCAAAATGAACTTGCCTACGATCAAGTTCTAGCCTAATACCAATACTACCAAGGTCACCCACGGCCAAGGCCAAGCTCGGCTGCTGCTCTCTGCTGGAAAAGAAACGAAGAAGGAAAGAGAAATGAAAGGAAAAAAAAAGTAAAGGAAAGAAAATATGATTTGATTATATAGCCAAGGGATTGATTATAGGCCATTGGATCATAATCCATGCCTCTCACCTGGGTTCATCACAGCCACCCTCCAAGAAAACCAAGGGACCAACGGTCCAAAGCATGCAACTAAAGAAAATTTACAAAAATAAACTAATCAATGCATAAATGGCTTAAAGTAAGATGCAAGCAATTAAAAATAAGCAATCTATACATGTATAATATGTATATGTCGGGTACACATACTAGAACAATGAGACGAGTCTCATAACTCTCTCATTCTTAGAAAATTTTGTCCTCAAAATTTTACTAAGGCACGGGGTCTAGCAAGAACTCCGGGGACATGCAATCAAGGTAAATAAGGGCATATGAGAATCAAGCACAATCCTAGAACAAGACAAGCATGCACAAGACAAGATCTGGGTGTGAGATATACGAACAAGTACACCTCACGAGTCAAACAAATACGGATATCGAGCACGGATATTATCATCTCGCTCCCAAGTTGACTCATCCGGTGAGTGATGTCCTCAAGCAACTCGGACTAACCGAATAGTCCGGTTCTTGAGAATCTTCTCCCTCTGCTCCAAAATGGATACAAGCCTCTCTTCATACAAAAGATCGGTACCAACGACCAATTCTGAATGATCCTGGACATGGCTTGAATCTGGTATATACCGTCGTAACTGAGATACATGGTAAAAGTTATGTATTTCGTGAAGGAACGACAGAAGAGCAAGGTGATAAGAAACATCTTCCACTCGCTCAAGGATATCGAACGAACCGATATACCATAGACTAAGATTCCTCGTATACCAAATTTGATGACTTCCCGGGTAGGCGAAATTCGAAGGAATACATGCTCGCCGACAGAAAACTCAAGAGGTCGTCGTTGCGAATCGGCCCAATGACGCTGGTGATTTTGAGCCACCTTAAGGTTCTTCTGGACTTGCTTGACTACTTCAACTGTCTGGGCTATCATCTCGGGACCAAATAATTTTCTCTCACCAATGTCATCCCAAGCTACAGGGGATCTGCACTTCTTGCCATACAGTGCCTCGAAGGGTGCCATCTGGATACTTGCCTGAAAACTGTTATTGTAAGTGAATTCGACCAAGTATAAATGATCCTTCGACAAACCACCAAAGTCAAGGTATATAAATAAAGCATATCTTCTAGAGTCTGGATTGTATGTTTCGACTGACCATTTGTTTGGGGATGATAAGCTGTACTAAATTTTAGACGGGTACCCAGACTCTGCTGTAGACTCTGCCAAAAGTGAGATATGAATCTGGAATCTCTATCTGATATGATGCTGACTGGAACTCCACGAAGTCTGACAATCCAATTCATGTACATCCTAGCTAACTGCTATGTAGACTGTCCCAATCTGAAGGAAAAAAGTGAGCAACTTTTGCCAGTCGATCCACTATTACCCAAATTACATCTCTGTCAGTTGGGGATCTAGGAAGACTGGTCACAAAATTTATGGTGATATGCTCCCACTTACATTCCAAAATTGGTAAAGGTTGAAGAAGTCCTGCTACTCTCTAATGTTCAGCTTTAACTTGTTGATAGACCAAACATTGAGAGACAAACCAAGCTATTTTTCTCTTTATTCTATTCCACCAGAAATGATGACGAATATCTCTGTACACCTTTGTTCCTTCTGGATGAACGTCTTTGTTCCTTCTGGATGAATAAAATACCGAGAACTAAGGGCTTCTGACATGATCTCTTGTTGAAGGTCTATGTTAGGTACATAAAGATGATTTCTAAAATGGAGTATTTCGTCACTGTGAATGCTTAGTTCCATTCTACACCCTGCCTCGTATTCTGTCCTAAGTCGCTGAAGCTTGGCATCCGTAGACTATGATGCTCTGATCCTTTCCATTATACTGGATTAAACTTGCAGACAAGCCATCAATGTTGTGTCACCTTGCAATACAATTTCTATGCCTATCTCCTGAAGGTCTTCTAGAATCTCTTGCTTAGCCGTAAGAAAATAAACTCCTGCCCTCCGGCTCAAAGCATCGACTACGATATTGGCCTTCCCAGGATGATACTGAAGGTCAAGATTATAGTTTTCCATCAGCTCTAGCCATCTCCTCTGTCTCATAGTTTGCCATCATGCCCTGCTCCCAGAATACTGGATAAATACGAAGACTGACATGGCCAACTGCACCTTTCAGAATACCGAAGTAATCCACAATGTGTTAAGGTTGTCTATAAGACAGATGGGTGAACTCTAGCATGCTATGACGTCAGTCCTAGGACTGAAAAATCCTATTATCTCAATCCAATAATACAAATACAAGAGTATATCATACATGAAAGTAAGTAGGTGTCCAAAATTATATGTCACATATGATCATGAAGCTAGTGAATAAAAAATGCTGCAATAGCAGAGTATAATAATACGTGATCAAATATACCAGCTATGGTCTAATATATACATCATGTTGACCGCTGTCTCAAAAATATAAGGAGCTAACTCTGCCCCTTGTTAAATTTCACAAAATAAAGTAATCAAGATGAGGGGTGGAAGAAGGAAACCCACTCGCGAGCTTCGGCTATAGTCCTATGAGTACGAGCCATCTTGCTGACAGTACGATGGATCCTGGTTCTCTTCGGGCTAACCTGGCCATGCAAAGCTAGTGGGGTCAGAACCCCAAGCAACAAGTACCACAAAGGAGCTCAGGGTGATAGACCAAACACACCACAACATAAGAAGAAAGAGACATATAAGAAACCAATATTGATCGAGACTTGTACGGTACCAACGTACTTGTCTCAAGAATAATACTGGAAGAACTGATAACAAGTGAAAAAAATGAAAGTAAGAAGACGAGCGGAAGAGATCATAGGAACTACTCTAGATCGGGACCACAACCCTTAAACCAAAGAAGGACCGGGGTAGCAGACCTTCACCCGAGCAGAACTTGGCATCCTAACCACGCTCCGAAAGAAAATAAAAAATAAAACTAGAAGAGCGAGCTATAATGAAAGTAACATCATTCATCGTATGGCCAAACAACTCTACGGCTTGCTACGATTAACTAGCTAGGGTTATCACATGCATTAATTACTAAATGTATGTTTAAGAATATTGCTACCATCGACACTGCAGTTAACCCGGATGGACAAGGATACGCTTGTCTAGTAAACTTAAATGCACATTCAACCATACAATAACATAACTTGTTACTTTCCATAAACAAAAATTAAACTTAAAATCATAAACTTAAACCTATAATTATAAACTTGCTTCATAAACATAAACTTGTCTTGTAACATAAACTTGTATATAAACTTGTATTGCAAGTGCCGCAGCACGCGTAAACTTGGTCAGTCATGGAGCCCTTGCCTAGTAGGGTTATTCCATGCTGCATGGGGCCCTTAGAGATCGGGGTAGCCGGTAGCGCAATATTCTTTTCTCCTAATGATCTAGGTAAATCTTATCTTGTTTAATCATTACTAAATTATTTCAAGTTTTTGAGTCATGGACAATTGAGAACTCCCTAGAATAACGAGTCATGAGTATGAGCTTTTCACGAGTTATCGTATTCACGACGCACGATACATTGGCTAATACTCATACTGGATTGTCCAATGCCAAATACAATAGATTTCCATACACAAATAATTCTACGGTGTCGTGAGGATTATGAACTTGTACATAAACTTGTCTCGTGAACTTATATGCAAAACTTGTCTGATATCATAAACTTGTATCGACATAAGGAAGCACACAACAATAATCACTAAAAGAAAATTACTAAATAAACATAATTAAAGGGAACACAAAATGCACACAAGAATTCCTGACCTCATGCGCCTACTGGCCGCATGGAATCACTTGTCGCATGCACCCACTGGCCGCATGCACTCAATTGCCGTATGGACTCACTTGCCGGATGCTCAGGGTTAAAGTCTACTCCTTGGGACAAGTGTTGAGTGATGGATCAATAAATAAAGTATCAGTGAAGTGACATAAAGTGATTGATGTGACATGCCATAAATGCGTGTCAGAGAAAAGACAAAAGCATAAAAGGTGTGCACGAAAAGACGTGCAAGGAAAAGACACATATGTCGCTTCTAAGTCAAATGACAGACGGACCGCATGGGTTTCTAGCCGCATGAGCTCCTAGACGCATGGACAACTCGCCCTCAGGGAAATCTCATGCGTTTAGTGCTCTATGCATTCAGCTTAGGAACACATATGCAGATACAGTCATGCGCCTAACAAGATAGGCGTCATGGTAAAAAGGGCGCATGAAGCTGAGCGCATGGAACTCATTCGTCCCAAAGCAGCACAACTCCATAAAAAAGCTTCAAAAATTTAAAAATTTGTTTCCTTCATAAAAACTTTATTTTAACATAAAATCAAGTGAAACAAAAGCCAATTTGCACGATATGACATGCTCTAACATAAGAAATAACTAGTTTTCGAAAAGACTAAGTTTTAATATATCAAAACCAAGTAAAACTCATGGAACCCATAAAAACTCTAAATTTAAAACTCAGATCTACAAAAATCTATACATCAAAATCCAAAACTTCAAGAACTAAATATGATCAGCAACTCAAGGAGAATATTTTCCATCAAATACATTTTCGAAACAACATATCTATGAAAAATCCAAAAATCTAGGTTTATCATGGAGCAAGATGTACTTGCCTAAGAGTCCAACGACCTCTTCCTAGCTAGGTCCGGTACTAGGGTTCGGCTAGGGGAGGTGCACGGGGGTGAGGAAGAAGGGAGCAAGAGAGAAAGAAATAAAAATGAAGAAGAAAGAAAGGAGAGAGAGAAAAGCTCATAAATATTCTAAGAGGAGAGAAAAAATGTTTTAGCCATGGGTTCAGTCTAATGAACCGAACCAGGTGTCCCTTATACATACAATCCTAAACCGGGTCTATGGCAATACCAATAGGTATTCTACTAGTCTCGGATAGTCTCTCTCAACAACAAGAAATAACAATAAATAAAATAATAGGAACTAACATGACAAATAAAGTAGGAATACATTATCAGAAAAGATTAAATTCTAGAAATTCAAGAAATACCAAATCTATAATCGGGTGTGATATCTCTACCCTCCTTAGAAAAATTCTGTCATCAAAATTTCACTAAGGTTAGTTGAGCTAGAACACACGAGAAAGCTCAGGAAATCACAAGTCACTAATCAAAGGATTTACTAAGCAAATAACTAAAATAGAAAAGATAGCTGCCGAAGTAACTAATGAATAAATACACAAAAGCAACACACAAGTAAAATGGAAGCATATGGATACCTATACTTCTGAGTCAGTCAAATATGAACTCGTCCTCGCTTGCCTATGTTGACTCACACATATGGACAAGAGCCAAGCCTGGAGGTAAGTCGGTACCAACGACATTATCAAGGATAAGCCTGGAGGTAAGTCGGTACCAACGACATTATCGAGACAATGCCAATAGGTGTTCTACTGGTATCGGGTAGTCTCACTCAACAACAGAAAATAACACTAAATAAAATAACATGAACCGACATGAAAAATACAGCAGGAATACATTATCAGAAAAAATTAAATTCTAGAAATTCAAAAAATATTAAATCTGGAATCGAGTGTGACAAAAAGTTAACCTTGCCAGCATGGCAATCTATCGTCGTATACCGGGCACTCAACCAATCAAAGCCTAGGACAACGTCATAATCTCCCATAGAAAAATCTATCAGTCTAGCAAAAAAAATCTCTCCCACACACTATGACTCGACGCGAGATATAAACTCTATCGACTGCCACGATACCATTACCAATAAGTATATTGAGTCTTATTGATAAGGATTCGGGTTCTAATCCAACTAGTGTCAAAACCTGTGCAGACATAAAGGAATACGATGCACTAGAATCAAATAATACTGAAGTAGAATGAGAGTTGACGAGAATGGTACCATGCTAAATATGGACGATACCGTTGCACACTTAAAATATGGACGATACATGCTAGTCGCTAGGTGAATCACCCATTGCATGTTAATAAATTATACAACGCAAATAGCTAAGAAAATAATCCCATATTGTATTGCTTGTGTTAGAACATGGAAATAAAACTTGGCTTATAAATGGACCATCGCATGCTACTTTAGCTTGTGCAAGTAGATCCCGCTATGCCTCAAATAGATCATTATAGACTCTTTATAGTGCACTGCTTTACCTGTTTACACTGCTTGTCTTAAGACTATGTCGCTCGATATGTCCCTGTACGGTTTAAACCCATGCACTAACCCTGTTAGACTCGTGCTAGTGTAGAGATTTATGGTTCCATGGTATCGATGCTTGCCTGCTTCATGTGCTAACTAATACTCGCTTTTCTTGTTTCAATGCTAGTCTTGTAGATTCATGCCACGACCTGGAACACAATACAAAACATGATTCACTCACCTGAGGCAGAAAGGCAATCAAAATAGTTCTTCCGAGCCAAGTAATAAAAAATGTGGAACGGCTTCGGGACCGTTAGGTCGCCAGGGTAGTTCCTATATAGGAAGATGCAAAGATGATAAGAAAACATAAAAGTAAAATGCAAGTAAAGAATAACTAAAATGAATGGTACTAAGAGAATGTCACTAAAAAGAATGGCTCGAGGAGCCCGTAACAAAGAAAGATGCAAAGAACCAATAAGTCAGGAACGGCCTGGGATGGCTTATAGCGAGGCTCATTACCTGCGCCTACAACCATTGTCGTTTACTCAGAAGAAAAATATATCAAAAGAAAGAAAAAGAAAGAACAAATAAAAGAGACTCGCTTGATCGCGGACGCTTGTGCACAAGCTTGATTTCCTACGGACGGGGCGCCGAGGCACCGGAATCGATCCAGCCTAGGGGAAATCCAATAGTCGTTCTAGTTGTAGCTAGCACGGATAAGTTCAGTCAGTCGCCGGGGCACCGGGACCACCTTCTTATTTCGACTATGTACATAATGGCATGTAGGCTAGCGACCCGTTCATATAGATATAGTCAGGCTCGGTTGCGATAATCTGAGTGCGAGTTATTGCATTACGTTTATGGAATCTGAGTTGAGTAACCAGAGTAAAGAACAAGCAATCTATGTAGCATGAGTTTTGCAATTATTTGAATAACCTGAGTAACACGCCTGACTCTGAGTAACAAAATAACTTGTTTTTCATAATTGGGTAAACTCGTGCGCCTGTTTTAGAATCACACTCATAGTATACATGTGTTCGCTATGCGATTACTTAGATTTTATTATGTACATACTCGTGCTTGGTTTAACTTGGTTTCCTTGGACAGGGAAGGAAGAATGGTAAGTTGGTAAGTCTCGCCGTGTTACTTATTTATCGCATAACGTACTGCCACACGAGTTAGGCTTTTTATTATGCCATGAAATTGATCCTACGGCAAGACTAGAAAGATAAATTAATAGATGGTACAAGAAACCTTTATAACGTGTTTGGATTTGTCGAGCGGACGAAAAGCCTCCCCACCAGTGCATTCATGTACTGATAACCTACCAGATTGCTTGCAGGGTGCGGAAGAACCTCGTTCGGTACAAAAATCCCTTCGTGCGTGCTAAGGCGTGGAGTTCACTTTGGAGCCTTGTAGCGTTGCGTCTGGAGGTGAAGTGCATATACAAGACATAATGTTGAAATATTGCCTATGTATCATTCCACAAATTGTAGCCACTTGGCACGCTTTTATTGTTTCGAGAGAGAGGGCTTGAGCAACTTGTAATCTCGGCCTAGCGCCACCTGTAATACTTGTTCAATATTAATAAAGAGCTTGTTTTACTTCTATACTTGTGTTATTCAATTCTTCCGCTATTTACGACTCTGTGAACTTGTTACCAATCGTCTGTTCATTTTTTATTCCGCTATATTCTGACTATCTGTGTGACTCTGTGGCTTAGATATTTTACCACCTGTTCGGATTATGGCATTGCACAAACACAGCTTATGCTCATGCGACATCACGTCCAGATGGGAAAGATCATCCTGCGCGAGCGTTGGTGCGGTGATTCATGCCTAGAGGCGGCCAATTACCTGCGAAAGATATGGGTCGTGACATATTTGTATCAGAGCATAGCTTTACGCCTTTGAACTTCGTATCGATTCTCTCAGTTTCGAAAGCTTGTTCATGGGTTATGTGCATACACTCTCTTTCAATGTCCCAACATAATATTTTATACAATGAGTCTAAATAAATTTAAAAGTTGCATGTGATTGATATGATTGCTTGTACTGGATAGCTATTCGATGACTCTTGTCCCAACCTGAGTTAGACTTTGTAGGAATAGACTCATGTTAGCATTTTCAAGTTATTTGCAAACTTGAATACCTATATATGATTACCCAGCAGGTTATTGTGCGAGATGGACTATCGTTCGTACGGTTAGACATGCTCACAGCCATTTGGCTAAGTTGTATTAAGTATCGCTCGCCAAGACCTTTTGGTGCGAGCTAGTTTGCAAGCAAGATTGTGATATCGTTCAGATAAGGATAGGTCAGACTTAGAATGACAACCGATAAAAATATTATCAGATTATCGTTAAGGCGAATATAGAGAATCGTGCTTGAATTTTTAAACATTATCAGATTATCGGCAGATACAAATTCGATATGGTTTACTTGGATGACTATAAACATAATATATAAGAAATTAAGATTTATCAGGCGATACTTAGGTATCGTGCATGAATCCTAAGGAACGACTTGGTGAATATACTAGCGAGTGATGCAAACACGATTGAGGATTTAATTTTGGTGACTCAATTTCTGAGTGGTGTATGGATCATTTTAGAAATGTTCAAACGAATTCATAAGTCTCGTACGATAGTTGGTTTGAACTATTTGAGAATGTCTTGAATAAGTGATAAGGCTTATAACGAATAGGGATTCAAGGAAATAAAAATCAATATCTTGGTCAAGAAAATTTATTGGAAACTTGATGGATCGTACGGGCGATTTCAAAATGAATCAAAAGGATTAAAACGTGAATAGGATATTGCTCGATAGAAGTTAGCCTGAGAATGAATATTGTGGTTCGATGAAAGAGGTAAGCGATAATGAATTTGATCTGGAGTTTAGAAGAATGATCTTGAATCTAGTTTGAAAAGATAACCTTCGACATCAGTCCCGACCGAGAACGATTATCCTGCGGAAGCGCCGGCGTGGTAATTTTACGTCTGGCAGGGATGATCAAACTCACGGAAGTATGTTCGGTGATTATTCCAAACTAACTCGATGAATGGAACGTATCAAAAGTGGATAGACTTTGGCTTGAATATTTAAAACTTAGTTGTTTGAGGAGTGCCAGAAGTAGACTATGAATTTATCAAACAGTAACATTGAAGTTGGATGACTTTGCTAGACGAATTATAATCATGGCATAAACGGACAAGACTTGGTGGATTAATATATATAACTTGGATGGAGCAAAGTATAATAATAAGGTGTCTGATTATTTCGATGATAACCATAATGTTTGACGTTCTTGTCTTGTACGAGTATAACTCTATACTCGTACATGCGTCACACCCGAATTAGGATAATTATCCAGTGGGAGCGTTGGCGTGGTGATCTCACGTCTAATGCGGATGATCGAACTTGTGGGTGACCGGAGCGTGACAACCGATGGATTATCTTAACTTGTGGTTCGACACGATAAGATGAGTTAGGAATGCAAGTGAATCAGAAGTAATTCAAGGATGAGTTAGTCTAGAACCTAGAGTAAGTCACGCTTGATAATTTCGTAAACGGATACATGAATTTTATTAGACGACTTGGAGTTATGATCGAAGATTTAGAATTGAATCATGGCTTGGTGGTCTAGACTTAGAATGGATATATGGGTTCTATCAAACATGTTTGAAGGAGATAGACTATGCAAATCACTAGACTTGTCAAGCATCTTGGATATATCATGGATTTGACTAAACATAATCGAACCCTGTACAACGAACGCGTTAATGTGTGTAGGATGATCTGTGCTTGATATTTAGAAATCTGAGTGAAACAAGCTTGGGTAGAATATCTCGTGCAAATGAACAATGGTTTGATCTTAGGAATTGGGGCGAACATCGTGTGATGAATTTGTACGATGAATCGTGTACTTGAACTTGTACCTATGACCTTGTGAGTTGACCTAGTAATTAGGCAGACGATCATGTGCCGAGTGAAAGAACTTGTGTAACCGACTTTAAAGTATTGCTTGAACAAGCCATAGAACTGGGGCAGCAAGACTTAGAATTTGACTTTGAAATGGTAAGTGTGTGCTACGTTTGACATAAACGGAATATACTGTCACGTCCCAGTCCCAAAATATCGAGGGGCTGGACACGTGGCAATGGCCAGCAGTACGCACCGATGGATAACCCAATTTAATGGAACCATCAGGGCGCACTTGAGCTGTAAAATAAGGTCTACTACAACATGCCACAACTAATCTCATCCATAAAAGATAAATATAATCAACTGCATAATGAAATGGAAATAAGTAGCAACAAGTCTCAACAAGTAAGTCGGAGAAACAATCCGACATAAGTCTGAATACACTGGCTCAGTAGGCCAGGAACAAAAGAGTCAAACATAAAGTAAATACTGAGTACGAAATCAGGTACTCAGGAAAAGTCTTCGGCAGTCACCTCGTGCTCAGGGATCGGTTCTGCTCCAGTATCAAGTCCAGTAATAGCTTCAGCTCCTGTCCCGTATATCTCGGGGTACTTCTCCTCAGCTAAACCTGGGGACATAATCCATTCCAGGTCCTCAGGGGACATAGCAAGGTACAGAAAATACAAGCCAAATAAATAAGCAGTGCAGCAATCAGTAAATAATTGGGTAAACTATGTAACCAGCTAAGTGATATGCAATATGAGAGCAGCACTAGAACTCAGGCTGAGATCGCTACAAGCTCTGTGACAGGGAGCCGGTGGCAGTAATAATAGGTAAAGGGTCTATCTCTGCTGGAGAGTCTACAACCTCACAATAGTAGTGGATATATATATATGGAACAACCTGTAGCCTGTGTGTCTCTCCCCACCCAATGTAATCATGCATATCATGACCATAACGTCTCATGTCCATGTTAGTGGGATTATAGCTAATACAACAAGTCATATTGTCTATAAATAAAATATCTCTGTCAAGTCCTGTATCCTATACAGAATCACCACGAATATCTCGGGAAGATCCTGTCTCATGAATAGTGTCAAGTATCCTGGATTATGATGTACTTGATAAGACAAGTACGAGAATACATAGGGTCCGAAATATCCATCTTTAGGTGACGTACCCAACACCGCGTACGGGGTTGGCACCCGACTGATAATCGGACGCTAAGTACGTCTCACGGTCCTAGGTTAAGCATGTACAACAGTTATAAATAAAACAAGAAAATATGCAACAAGACTGTCAAGTTGGCAAGGTATACTTGCCCTCTGATGTATAACTAAGCCAAGGAATATTTAACAAAGACTGCAAGTTTTGGCGAGGTACACTTGCCTGAGGTTTGAATTCCAACTACTATTCTGTTACTCGAGAAATTTCTAGAAACGTCTCTGGAAGCTGAAACAAATATTACCATCATGCTTAGAAGATATCAATCAGCTAGAAACGCCTGTCCTTGAGTCCAATTTGGACACAGGGGCAAAAATAACCCTTTCGGGTCAAAACGGGGTCCGCATGTGGGCCCGCTTTGCACCGAAAAATATGTCAGGGTCAAAGGTCTCCAAATTAGTCCCACTTAGTGTCAACAAGTCAGGAACGCTGATACGAACTCAACGAAACTTCCAGATTTGGATTCTGATGAGCCGATCACAAAATCGCCCGTCGAGTGGGGCCTGTGGGGCCCACGACAAGCAATTTCGTCAACGTTCTCAGAATCAAACCAAACTTGGGTCACAGGACCAGCGTATCGCTACGAGTCTGATGGCGTAAGTTTCATCTCGATTCGACGTGTGTACACAAAGTTATAACGCATTCCAGAAAGGGCAGATACGGGACGGTGTCCGCGGATACGCGTTGATTCCGGTGTGCACGCACACCCGAATCGACTTCTGCAAAATCCCACACGTCCGTATCAAAGATGCGCACTTATCGGTAAAAACCGCATGCGACCAAGTCGTCCCCTTTGGCAGGGCGGACTCGGTTCCGGGGTGAAACAGGGTGTTAGTTTTTCTGTTTTTGGATCGCGGTTCGCGATCACCACAGGACGCGATGCCCCGAGCGGTTTGCACGGGCACCGAGAGGGTCACGCAGGGTTCGCGATGCAACAGATGGAATTGAAAACGGGGCAGCAAGGAGAGAGAAACAGGTACCTGAACAGGACTCAAGAAATTGGAATTTCTCGTGTCCAACGCGTGTCCGACACGTGTCGAGCTAGGGCACGGGTTAAGGACTGTGGCCGGAGGACAGCGACTCGGCCGGAGTTGAGGCGGAGGAAGGCCGGGGACAGCGTCGCCGGGGGCTCGGGGCGCGGGCGGTGCCGGCAGCGGGTCGCCGGAGGCGGAGGCGAGCGGCTGGAGTCGGGGCTCGGGCTGCTGTGGAGAAGGGGGAGGAGGAAGAAGGGGGAGGTGGTGGTCGTCGGTGGCGGGGCAGCGGCGGGAGGAAGTCGGCGCGGCTCTGAGGAGGGCAGTCGACCGGAGTGGGTGGCCGGAGCTAGGGCTAGGGCTAGGGCACGGTTAGGGGATGAGGGAGGAGGAGAACGGGGAGAGGGAATTTATAGGGTGGTCGAGGAGGGGGCTGGCCGGGGACGTGGCGGAGAAGGCGGGGCCGAGGGGAGGTCGTGGGGTAGAGGGGGCGGTTCTCCGGCGACATGGCCGGAGAACGCGGGGGGGGGGGGGGGGGGGTCTGCGCGTGGGGGAGATGGGGAAACGGGTTCGCGGGTCGGGCGGCGGGTTCGGGTCTGGCCGACCCGCCTGACCCGCTAGGCCAAGGGATGGGCTGGGCTCGGTTTGGTTTGGGTTGGGCCCGGTTGGGCTGGGTCCAGTGGGCTTGGGTTAGGTTAAAATAAATAAATAAATAAATAAATAAATAAATAAATAAATAATAATAAACAATAGTTTTTAGGTGATTAAAAATAGGTTCGGGGTCCAATAAAATCCCAGAAAATTACCCTAAGTCCAGTTTTTTATTTTACACCATAAAATCTTATTTTCATCATATTTTAATATTAGTTATTAGCAATTAAAAATTATTTAATCATAAAAACACCTATTTTAATTCTTGAAAATTTACCGAAAAAATCCCGAAAATTGTTTTTAAAATTTTTAAAATTTTTAGGGTGATTACATATACGATAAGATATGAACGTTAGTCGGTTGATCGGATAGATCGTGCTTAACGATAGTGCAAACCTTGATTTGAGTCGGAATGGAAATGACTTAGAATTTTGTTGACCATGTTGGAGGTATCATAGTAATTTGTAAGACGAGAACCCTTGAGACTTTTTGCAAGTAGCTTGTCCGACTTCAGTATCCCTAAGTTTGGTTGAATGCATATGTTTGAGGGACGCCTTGAACGTGTGCATAATCCAAAACTCAATGATATGTTGAAATCGAGTACAAAGACTTCGCTATCGCTAAGTTGTTTGACATGCATATGTTTGAGGGACGCTTTTAATATGTGCACGATCCAGACTCGCGATATGCTGATCTCGAATGCTAGTGCAAGTAAATATGTTAGATTCGTATGGACAAGTATAACGACTTGGATAAGTTTGCCTCAGCCTGAGATCATTATTCAAGATGGATCATAACGTACCCCACGTTAAGTGATATATGTTTCATGCTAAGCCACATTTGAGATCGAGTCAGACCATTGATTGAATGATAAAGTCATTTAATGAAACTGACCCAGCATAAACGCGACACGATATAAGGAACGAGTAGGAAATTATGTTCGAACGGATCTAGTGGTACCGATTGTTATGGTTGAGATAGATTTGATAGTATATGATAGAACAATTTGTGCTCAGGAAGTCTCGAGGATGAAACTTTTTCTGAGTGGTGTATAATGTAACGACCCATTCCGCTAAAGCGGACAGCCGAATCAAATGGCACAAATGCAATGACCCGACCCACTTTGCTCAACGAGAAGACTCGTTTGAGGCAAAGGATTACAGACTTGGCCCTTCAGGAGTTCAGACTTAGACTTTCAAAGGCTCGCTCAGAGTATCGCTCGACCGAGGAGAATCATCGCTAAGGTGGGTGGCTACGATAAAGTTGTCTTTGCTTAGCCAGCACACTTAAAATATGGATGATACATGCTAGTCGCTAGATGAATCATCCCTTGCATGCTAATAAAGAATACAATGCACCTAGCTAAGAGAGTAATCACATCTTGTATTGCTTGTGTTAGAACATGGAAATAAAACTTGGCTTATAAATGGACCCTCGCATGCTACTTTAGCTTGTGCAAGTAGATCCCGTTATGCCTCGAATAGATTATTATAGACTCTTTGTAGTGCACTGCTTCATTTGTTTACACTGCTTGTCTTAAGGCTATGTCGCTCGATATATCCCTGTACGATTTCAACCCACGCACTAACGATTCCAAACTAACTCAGATGTACTTATTTTGTTTCTCTTATATCCTAGTTTGGTAGTAAATTTGTCTCCACCCAACTACTTGTTCTTATCAAGCATCTTATACTTGATTCAGTTATATAGTTGATTGGTTATTCATTTCTTTATGATTTTGTGGATGAGATTTAGTTATGCCCTGTGACTTGTGACAACTATATACCACTTGTGAATTGTTATTCATAATACAACGTACGTATGTGTTATGGTTTTTATATATTGGAGTTTTTATATACATACGGCTGGTATGCTTATGTATTCCTAGTCCTACGTATTTTGGTACTGGGACGTGATATATTTTTGTGGTGGCCCATGCAGGTCTCTAGTTAGCCATTTCGGTTACGTAACTGTACCGAGCGGGCCTGCACGTTGGATTAGAGTTTAGGTATCATCCACATTTGACTATGACTCACCTTCCTTCCAATCCGTTCTATTTAAATAATTGCATCATGCTTGATTCATGTACTTCCCTAATAGTTCCTAGAGTATAGCCTTCTCCTAGAATATAGGAATCCTTGTTGTTAGGATAATAATTAGGATAACATTCCTACTAAGAATATAATTAGAATATTGGCAGCTCCTAAAGGTTTAGCATACCTAGTAAACCCTAGCATCCAATACCTATAAATTGATTGACCATTATCCCTTGATATTTAGGAATGACTTGAGAGTAGTATAGACACCACTATGGTTAGTTAGAAATTTGACCATATTGTTTGATCCTAGTATTGAGGAACCAATAGAAATTCAAGGTTGAATATTAGGACTAAACCTAACTTTCATAGTGAGATAATATTAGAGAACTATAAATTAGATTCCTGTCTTGATATTAGCAGAACTGTACCTTAGAAAACCAAGAGGAATGGATATAACATTTTTCTTTATCATACCTCAAACACAGAGATTAGCATACCACATTTTCCTTAGAAAACTATGATATTATCAAGAGTCTCTCTATTTAATTTTATATCTTGTTCCTCCGAAACCTTAACGCTCGCTATTTGTGCGACGACTAATTTTTTTTCCTTCATCTTTCAATTCGTACCACCTAACCCTTCTGATTGTAGGCAAAGTAATTTATTTTATGTTAGGATATATAGTTTGCTAAGATTATAGTTGTTAATCTTGAAATTTGAAATTTTGTACTTAGTAGTTAGAACTTGATAGTTTGAGTTGTTCATTTAAATTATAATTTTATGATTATACTTTAGTTTCAAATCATATAATTTGTATCTATATCTCAAAACAGGTTATATCCTCTTTCACTTGAGAGCCAGTAACTTCTCTATTCTTAATATTAACACTTTGTTCTATAAGCACTATGATTGAGACTTAAGATGACCATTACCTATGGAGTTTTATAGTGCAATAGGATACCTTAATAAGTACCAAGATCTTTTCATCGTGTAGCCCAATAAGAGTTCTACTTTATTTACAAGGACAAGGTTATTTTGTAGAGTCCCCTCAATGCAGTTACAGTATTAGTTGATTCTTGTAAGTTGGATAGTATGCCTCACAACATAGTATCACATAGTCCTCTTGACCCATTAATGAAGTGTAATTGAATGACACCAACTAAGGCTTCCATAAGAAGATAGTGTTTATCCGACTGTAGAACTTAGAGGCCCATACCCCCATTTGGTCTACTAGAGACTTAGATAAGAAGTTAGTATGGCAACTGTAGAGGCACAACACCGGACGAGTCTCCTTCTCTTGGTGAATTTAAATTATTTTGTACCTTTCACTCATCATAATCCAGGGTACTTATATTTTCTGGACTATCTCGACTTATGCTGCTATTATAGCCTAGTTTTGCAAGCTTATTCTTTTATCGAGTTTGTTCATGACATATGTATTATTGGGTACACACACTGATACAATTGTCTAATTAGAATCAGTGTATTATGGTTTGATCAACTTTAGTGCACTTGGTTCGCTCTTCGTATGACTACTTTACGTGGATTGAGATATATAGTTGACTAGTAGATGGATATACTTGTCCTATAGACTGGTCAGATCATATCATATCAGGTACATAACTGTTCTGATATGAGCATGCGAATAAGAATTTACTAAAATAAGATTTCAATCCACAACTGTCCCGACAACTCTCTTTTTGAATTCTTTAATTGCCTTGAACCCCGTACTTGCATTCTATCACCTCCTTCTTGAATTCTTTATCATTTTTTTTCGTCTTTCCCTATTTCAGAAAGACGAAATCTCGTGCTTGGTATAAGTTTGATACACGAATAATACTAGATATACCCCATAGGCCAATCACATTACTTTGTGACTATCTTTTGTAATTAAGGGCACATCACATGTGATATATTTGGTGTTAAAATTTTTGAGGATTGAACAACACGATTAAATAATTTTAGGAAGTCTTTCTTAAAGGTATAGTCTTATGTGATAGATCGGTAAGTTCTAAGTTGGGTAGGAGTTGCATTGTCAACTTGAGATAAATTTTTTATTTAGATTATGATCAAGTAAGATTAGATTGAGAGATTTAAGTCATTTTAATTTGGAGAATTTTTAGAAGAATGATTATGATGATAAGGATTTAACTTTAAAGAGAAGAATACCTTATGGAATGAATTTGGAAACTTTGATATATTTGACCAGATATTTATAATTTGAGCACATGATTTAAATTTTGAATATTGGAGATTGGTTTAACGATTTAAAATTATGAGGTAAAAAAATAAATAAATAATAGAACTCTAAACTTGAACATTGATTGATTGAATTCAAAATTTTATAGTTTGATGATTTAAATTAAAAGTTAAATTTGATTGTTGGATCACCTATTCTAAATATTGAGGATGTAAATTGAGTTCAAAAAAAAAAATTTGAAGAGTACAAAATTCATAAGTAGAAAATAGGAATAAGATTTGATTAGAATTGTTTATTATTTAAAATCTAGAGGAGATTACGATAGTTGAAAATCGTGATATAAAATTTGATATAGGTTATTTAAATCTTGAAGATGTTATATGGATTTGACTTAAATTTGGATGTTGATGATTTAAAAATCGAGAAGAGATTACAATGGGTTGAATTTTGATTTAAACAGTGGTTATTTTAATTTTGAAGTGATTTTGATAGATTTGAATAGATTTTGTTATTCAAATTTTTGGAAAGAGATTGCGATTGACTTTCCTTATATCTGAATGTGAATAATTTAGCAAATAATGCCTTGTTTTTAATTTGGGGATAAAATTCTTTTAAGTTGGGTAGATTGTAAACCCCCTCGTCCAAAAATAGGTATCTTATGTGTATTTTATATTTTTTATATTTGTTTTAGATTATTTTTCAAATCAATTAAAATCTAATAATTTTATTAGGACACATCACTGTGGGTTGGACATTAATAATATAAGATGGCCCCAAAATTTGTATCTTCCTTCATAGGAAGTAGCCTACACAGGAGACACTACCTGTAGGATCTTTTCGTGGCACAGAAATTCGATCCCTTGGTATTAGTATGACATTAGTGTATCAACCATAGATTAAGTGTTAAATATTTAGATAATTTATATATAAAATTTATTTGTTATTATTTTTTAATCCCAACTTTCTACCATTAGCATCATATAATTCTCCATCCAAATTAGACAAATTCCCTTTTTGTAAGATTGCATATTATTTACTATTACCTATTTTGTGGATAACCATTTAGTAATTTACTTAGTTAATTAGATAATACAGTTACTTGATTTATATAACAAAATAAATATCTAATTATTAATTATAAAATATTTCATAAAATATTTTGGGTGTAGTATTTTATTAAAGTTTTACAAAGTAAAATTTTTTAGAATTTATTTTGTGGGCAAATATTCTTTTTAGATTTTTTATAACCTCATCTATATATGTAAATATATATGTTAATAAATAATAATAATAATAATAATAATAAAAGAAAAAAAAGAAAAAAAAAGAAAAGAAAAGAAAAGAAAAAGAAAAATAAAACAAAACAAAACAAAACAAAACAAAACAAAAGAAATAAAATAAAATAAAATAAAAACCTAACACCTAAACCAATCCTAATCCCCTCCCCAGCAAACCACAAACCCACCCGCGCTCCTCTCACCCGTAGGAGACCCCCCCATCCCGATCTCTCCCACTCTCTCTCTCTCTCTCTCTCTCTCTCTCTCTCTCTATATATATATATATATATATATATATATATATATATATATATATATATATATATATATATATATATATATATATATATATATATATATTACATGTTTTACAAACCTAAACCCTAACCCTAATCCCCTCGACGACACCCCCTCCGGCCGACCGTCGTCCGCCCCCGTCCGCGTGCGCGCACAGCGCAGTAACACCGCCCCGACGTCCCATCTTCACGGTATTGTTTCTCTCTCATCTTTGATTCTTTTTGCGAGCGGTTTATCCATGTACGTTCACAACCTAACCATCTAGGATTTTCTCCAAGCGGGACGAGTTTTCGTGCCCTGGATGGGTCGAAAAATCGACCGAAAGTTGGCCAAAAAATTGACCAAAAATAGTCCAGAATTTTAACCCAAACTTCCATGTTCACGCCCAATTTGCCACCAACATGTTTAATATTTTAAAAATCTAATTAAAATATTTTTTTCTCAATATAACCAAGAATTTAACTGTTCTTTTAGTTTTTATTAAGTCGTTTTATTTGTCAAATTATTCGGCTTCCAAAACGACCAAAAACTTGATCTTTCAAAACTAAAATTTTGTGATACGAAGTGCGCCCTGCTAAACGGGACCGCCTCGTCACGTACCAATTACACCAAAAGGCGCGTATGGTATATCCTGACGTGTGGGCTTTCACGGAAGTTGATTCGGACGTGTGTGCGCTTCGGAATCAACCCGTATCCGTAAAAAGTCCCCGTATAATGACTTTTGTAAACTATCATCCCATTTTGTGTACGCTCGTCGGAATACAACGAAACTTGCGTCATTGGATTCTTGGTATCACGCTAGTCCTGTGACCCAATTTTCACTCGATTCTAAGACAGTTGACCGAGTTGCCTATTCGCGGGCCCCACAGTTTGACTTGAAGGGCGAATTTGTGATCGGCTCACCGGAATCCAAAATTGGACATACCGTTGTTTGTGGTATTAAATAAAAGAATAAAAGTGTATTTCAATGACAGGGTTTATACGAGACCCGTGCCCTTTGGTTTACAAACAAACTTGTTCAATTCGATCCTATACGAGGATGCGGGAGTACAATTTATTTAATCTGGGTATAAATTGCTATAGGTGTCTGATCTGCAGTCGATCACTTTAGCCCTTGGACTACACGATGTTGAAGAAGTGCCGTGAAAGAAGGGTAGCAGCTTCGAAGGCTGCGAAGGAGGGTGGATGCACGGTGCCAGAGCCGTCGACCCCTACTCTTTGCCTGAGCTCCGGACTCTTCTCTCCTTCTCCTTCTCTCTCTCTCTCTCTCTCTCTTTTTTACCAATTCTCCGACCTGGTTTGATCTTTCAAATTGTCGACCTTGTTCCCCATTGATAGGGGTCTCTATTTATAGAGTTTTGGTGACAGTGACCACTCCGTTGGTGTAACAACCGAGGAGTGGACAGTACAGCACCCTTTTACACAATGGTTAAAATAACCAATGCCTGCGCATAAATAACCTTTTGAGTGAGCATGTGATACGTGTCCAACTAAGGGGACAAAACGCGTATATCTGCTGCGAAGATCACGGCGTAGAAGCCACGTAGGTAGGTATCCCTTGTGTAGAAGAGGTTGGCGTAGAAGCCAAATGACTGTCACCCCTGGCGTAGAAGCCAAAATAGGCATAGAAGCCGAACAGGCGTAGAAGCCGAATGGGCATAGAAGCCGAACAGGCATAGAAGCCGAACAGGCATAGAAGCCGAATGGTCGTAGAGACTGAGTGGGCGTTTGAAGCCGAATGAGCACAGATCCTGGATGGGCGTAGAAGCCGCTGCGTACCGTGCCAGAGTGTTGATGTGGACGTCTTCGCCAAAATTATGGCTTTCGAAGGTGTAATCAAATCTCTTACAGAGATTTGCCACCATCCTGTGCATTAAATGCGGAGACGTGTTTTGAAGGTCTGCAGCCCTTCTGTGCATCCGTCGCAGAGACGTGTCTTGAGGGAAACTGTCACCGCTCTGTGCAATTTGACGTAGAGACGTGCCTCGGGCCCTGTACGAAGTGTAGCTTTTGACGTGGCAGGCGGTTTGTCTACTACGGAGCGTAAAACAGCTCATGTTTGCCTGTGTAAAACAAGGCGGCGTATTCCCTTGTACGCGAAAGAGCGGTTTACGCTGGGGGGACTTTGGTAACCGACGGTTTGGTGATATTTTAACCAAATCCTCTGCATTAAATGCCGAGATCCGCCATCATACTGTGGGCGCGTCCCGAGGGGTCTGCCATCGTTTTCAGCCGTCGTCTGGGTAGCCGTGCAGCACTTTTTGTCAGGAGTCAGAGGCCAGGTTCACTGTGTGACTTGACAGGTTCATTTCGGGGAAAATGAAGAGTTCCTCGTACGCATTAACGCTGCTTTGAGAGCGGCTGAGTTTTACGCCATGGAGGCGATGAAGAACTCTGTCTTACGTTGGCGCGGCCTAGACGTACTGCACTTACGCGGATGGTCTTTTGAGCTTACACTTCATGCTGTATTTTAGCAAAAAAAGCTCTGTTGCACGCTTGATGGCTCTGAAGGCCTCTGTTTATGCTGCTCTGCATCAAGAGGCTGCGTAGATCCTCCCAGCGTATTTTTCATGCTTCTACAAGACCCCCTTCAAAGCTTTTAAATTCCTCGGAATTTGAAACGCTTTGAATGAAGCATGAACGGCCCCTCGTAACTCGAAACGTTTCTGAATGGAGTGCTGAAACGGTCGATGCGGACTTTATGGCAGATTTATTGGGGACCACTGTGATCTCTGTCACTACCACATTTTAGGAAAAAGGGTATTTTAGTAATTTCCTATTTAAATAAATATTGTGCATGGTAAATAATTAATTGTTGTATTATTTAATTGTTGTGAGATATTATTACATTATTTTGGACTTATTTCTAGTGGACCCAACTAGTTTAGTTTGGACCCATGGACCAACATGAATTAATTGGTTAGACTTGGCCCATTTAGAAAGCCCATAGTTAAGGAGATGGATTAAATTAATTAAATGATTAGACTAGAAGCTTCCTTCCTTAATTATTTCTTCATGAGAGGCCCCAAGGGGTACATTGGACATTTCATAATTACTTGGGGGAGGGGCATGGCCGGCCTATATAGGGAGGGGGGAAATTTCTCTCTCCTCTCATTTCATTTCAATTCTAGATCTAGAAAATTCCCACTACCAAATTCCCTCCATTCCCAATCCAATTCCCTACCAAATTCATTCCAAATTCTTCCCAATTCACCATTAGAGAAGAAGAAAGCAAGGATCTAGAAGAAGGAAGCAAGGATCTACAAAGAGGAGCAAGGATCTACAATTTGGAAGCAAGTTCATCTCAATTGGAGGTTTCATTGGGAATCCATCTCCCAATAGGTATAATTCAGATTTTCCCATTTAAATAGCTTCTAAATCTGGGATTTAATCATGTAAAATCAACCTATATGTATGTACTACCCATAGGACTTTGTTTTGTGTTCATAGGAGACCCATGGAGAAAGTTATGGTGCTTTTTGTATCAATTTTGTTGGAATTCCGAATTTACATTTTGTTGTGTGTGTCAATTGATCCTATAGATCAATTGGACAATGAACTTTGTGTTTGAGGCTAGTGTCGTGTCCATATTGGGATACTTGTGGTTCGTGTCCCAACTATTTGGTGATACGTGTCATTTGGGGGTTTTCCTCCGACACGGGGCTTTGAACATGTCGTATTTTGACACGGACACATAGATCTACTTTTGACACTTTGATTTGTTCGTAAATATTATTTGTGATTTGTTTGTGTCCTTCGGGGTGCAATTGGTTGTGTGTTGGACTCGTGTCGCATGCGTATCCTAGATCTAGTGGGATAAGGTGTGATACTCTCCAATTTAATGTGTTTATGTGTAGATCTAATTATGTATGGTTTAAATTCTTATTTTATAATATGTATATATATATGGAGATTATATGTTTATTTTTGTGTATTTATTATAGTAATTATTGTAGCATGGATCTATATTTTGTGTGTGCAAATAGTGTACAAAATAATATGTAGCTTCTTGTATAATATATATGTACTACTTATTAATAATATATTTTGTACATAAAATGTTTTATAAAACATATTGTATGTTTAATTGTGTAATTATATTATTTATAATTATTATGTAATTGTTTGGATATTAATGTTAAGTATGTACATTAATAAGTCCTTTGTGTTAATATTTATTTATTAAATATTTGAATGTATAAGTTTATGTTTATATTAATATACATATATATGTATAGTTTTATTAAAGGTTTTATATATGTATATATATTGTTTTATATATTCTGTTTATTTATATAAATATTATTGTTTTATATATATTCTGTTTTTATATATATAATTATATTTATATAACTAGTTTTTAGCGACAGTGCATTAATGACAGTGAAACTGTCATTAATTGACCGTTTTAATGAGCAGCCGCTGTAGCCGCTGTAACCGCTCTGCATTAATGACGTTTCTGTCATTAATGACTGCGGGCGGGATTCAACAGCATTTGGCGACAGTTTCGGTGACAGTTGTTTAACTGTCACCAATTGTTCAGCAGTGTGTATATCACACACGGTTTTTCTGCGACAGTTTTTAGTGACAGTCAAGACTGTCACTATAAGCTATTTTATTTTAAATCTTTGTTTTAACCCCCTGTTTTCAATGACACTTTGGCAGTTTATTTATATTATATATATTTATTGTTATATATATATATATATATATATGGGTGTTTTGTGAGGCATATAATTATTATATTTATAGTATTTTAATTATATGGATATTGGTTTACATAGATATTATTTATGATATATAATTTTTGTATTATTAAATACTTTGTGTAGATTCTTTTGGAATCTAATTTGATTCCTAAAATCATTGTATTTTATTTCTATATTATATTTTAGATATTTTGTGAGGTTGACCTAGGTTTGACCATGTTTGACTTTAGTTGACTTTAGAGTTGACCGTAGTTGACTTTTGACTTAGAATTGACTTTTTGGCCTAGAAGTTGTCTAGTTTGACTTGTTCTCTTTCCGGGACCTTGTTTTAATGTTGTATTCCATATCTAGGTCTTCGAGGCACCGAGTCAGACATTTGTGAGACTGTTCATTGGACTTCAGGCGAGTACATTCTCTGATAGTTTCTCATTTATGATATCCTCTATGTTCGTTGTATCTAGTGTAGATTTACATATTTCTCTCGACACTATGGTTACACGGATTGGTATATCCGGATCTCGTCATGAGATGTTATTCCTTGGTATATGGTGTATATGGTGCAAGTATTGTTTCATTGGTTATCTTGTGCATGTACAGACACCGATTCTCGGGGAGACTAGCTATCTTCTTGGGGAATCTCGTGCCATAACGTACCGTGGTTGGATCTATTATACCAGTCGGGGGTGGGGAGTATTAGTATAGATATGTGATCAAATCCCTATTGAATAAAGTCTTGTTTCTTGAATAGTGTTGGTCATACCCAGCACGTATGATTAGCCAGGCCGCATTGCATCTTGCCCAAGCCGATCACATGTTAAGCTGTACTCACACACTTAGTCATTAGTATTATTGTTCCACCAGCATATTGTTCATTATTGTATTTCTGTCCAGTATTTCCTTATTGTCTATACATTTCTTGTATCTATTTATGCATCTTGTTTATCCACAGCTATTTACTGTTACATAGTTTTTATCATTGTTTGAGAACTGCTATTAGGGTTGTACTCTGCTCCTTCCTGACTGGAAATATTTTTCCAGATGACACTGAGGAGTACCCTACCTACTATGGACCCCAGGATGTTGTGGGTTTAGATTCTGAGACCCTGGCTCAAGAGGGACTTATCCCAACTGAGACAGTTGACCCTGGAGTGTAGCTTTATAGTTTTGTAGTATTCTTTGTACTGGATTTGTCTCCAGCTTTTGTTGTTATTCTTCAGACTCATTGATGTATTATTTTAGACTCATGAGTTGTATTGTGACTATTCATTTCTTTATCTGATTCGTGCTCATTTCCATCTTAGTTCTGTGATTGAGTATTTTATCATTATTGGTGGTTCATTATATTAGATAGATTATCTAGACAGCGTTCTACCGCCGATTCTGCGGCGTAGGCTGGGCGTTGTTTTCGACTAGTACCCTTACACCGGGTGCGGGTCGTGACACGTTTTTGGTGGTGGCCCATGCAGGTCTAGCTTCACAAGTATGTGATGTCGTGGTAGTGCGACAACTTAGTTGTACTACTGCGAGCCTGCAATAGGATATAGGATATAGGCTGAGATACTCAATCACATCTAGGAAAATTCTTTTGATTCAACTATTCTCCTTTGACATTGATACTTGATCCCTTAAACTTGTCCTTTCCTTGATATCTTACATCTTGTGCCATATTGATTCTTTCTTTCGCTTTGTCTCAGGATGCCGCCTAAGACTAGATCACAGCAGGGGAGAGCAGTTTCTGAGAGGTCTGCGACATCCCGAGGGCCTGCACCAGTCACTTCTCCGGTGATTGGAGTGTCAGCTGCTTTCGGAGGTCCACCTCCTACTCAGAGGACTGTGCCAGCTGTATCTGAGGGGCTTCCACCTCCACCTCCTGTGCCAGCAGAGGCGTCACAGATGTTTACTCTGTTTCGTGAGATGCTCGAGGCACAGAGGGCTCAGTCAGAGGCACATCAGAGGCAGACCGACGTTCTACGGCAGG
Source organism: Iris macrosiphon (assembly GCA_036927795.1). Taxonomy (NCBI): domain Eukaryota; kingdom Viridiplantae; phylum Streptophyta; class Magnoliopsida; order Asparagales; family Iridaceae; genus Iris; species Iris macrosiphon. The sequence goes on along the minus strand of JAYESA010000016.1, from coordinate 120,831,147 downwards.
GCATCGAGAGTGCTCATCAGCTTGCTCGTGCTGTAGTTGAGAGAGGAGTTCCGATCCAGCAGCAGGTTGTTCCTCAGGTTGCTCAGCTTCGGCCAGGCAACATTCAGGACTTCAAGAAACTGGAGCCTAGGGTTTTCAAGGGGACGGAGGGCATCGTCTATGCTGATGATTGGCTCGAGGACATTGAGCGTCTTATGAGGGTGTCCCGTCTTTCTGAAGATCTGAAGGTTGAGGCGGTAGGACTTCAACTGTTCGACGTCGCTCGTACTTGGTTCAGGAATGAGCCGGTTCTAGTTGACGCAGGACAATCTTGGGAGGTATTCAAGGACCTTTTCAAGAAGAAGTTTTTCGCCCGGATAGACAGGCTTGACTTAGGGAGACAATTTGAGAGTCTCATTCAGGGAAGCATGTCTGTGGAGGAATACGCTGCGGAGTTCGGTAGGCTGAGCCGATTTGCAGAGTACTTGGTGAGAGAGCCGGAAGTTCGAGCTATTCGTTTCCGAGAGGGTCTAAACTGGGAAGTGAAGATTCTCATTCCGTCCTTTTATGAGACATACTCGGAGATACTTGCGGAGGCACGCAAGGTTGAGCGGGATCTGGGTTTGAAGACTAAAAGAGACCGTGATTCTTTTCTGGGGGCCAACAGCAGTGCAGTATCTGCCAAACGTCCTCATTTCCAGTCCAGACCTTTCCAGCAGCCACAACAGAACCAGACTCCAGCTAGAGCGCCTTTTCACCAGGCACCTCAGCAGCAGAGGCAGTTACAGCAAGCTCCATGCAACTACTGCAAGAAGCCCGGCCACATCTGGGAAGTTTGCAGGAAGAGGCTAGGAGTTTGTTTGTATTGTGGTACTGAAGGGCATCAATTGAGGGAGTGTCCTCGTCGTGCAGTTCAGGGAGCAGCTCCAGCTCCGAGGGCACAGATGAGACCACCTGCAGCACAGCCGAGGGGACCGCTTCCGACACAGCAGCAGCGTTTTGTCCAGCATCAACAGCAGGGAGGTGCTCGGCAGGGACGAGCGTTTGCTATGACCGTCGAAGAGGAGGAACCCACCGGAGATGTTATCGCAGGTTCTATTCTTCTTGATTCCATTCCAGCTTTAGCTTTGTTTGATAGTGGTGCTTCCCATAGTTTTGTATCTGTTTCTTTTGCTCTAAAGCATGGTTTGGTAGCTGAGTCTTTGCTTAGGACTTGCAAGATCATGACCGGGGGAGGCATTATCCTGGTTAATGATATTTGCAAGGATCGGAGAGTTACTTTGGGAGGCCGGGAGTTGAGTGCGTGTCTACTTGTAATGCCACTTCCGAGCTACGACATTGTACTCGGGATGGATTGGTTGAGTAGGCACCGTGCTAGCATAGATTGTAGAGGAGGTAGAGTTTTGTTTGGTCCGCCAGGAGAGCCAGAGTTCGAGTTTGCTAGAGGAGCTGCAGAGCAGGGAGAAGGCATTATTTGTGGAGCTATGGTGGAAGACAAGGAGTTGCCACATCCGTTGATAGCAGAATTCTTGGATGTGTTTCCTGAGGAATTGCCAGGATTGCCGCCAGATCGAGATGTTGAATTTTCTATAGACTTGGTGCCAGGTGCAGAACCAATTTCGCAGCATGTCTATAGAGTAAACAACAGCGAGCTGGTTGAGTTGAAGAAGCAGGTGGATGAATTGCAGGATAAGGGGTTTATCAGATCGAGTTCTTCACCATGGGGAGCCCCGGTATTGTTTGTACCGAAGAAGGATGGATCAGTGCGCATGTGCATTGATTACAGGGCTTTGAATAATCTCACTATCAAGAATAAGTATCATTTGCCACGGATTGATGATCTGTTTGATCAGTTGAGTGGTGCGAAGGTGTTTTCTAAGATAGATTTGAGATCAGGCTACCATCAGGTGAAGGTGAAGCCGGAGGACATACCGAAGACTGCTTTTAGAACTCGGTATGGTCAGTACGAGTTTATGGTGATGCCGTTTGGTTTGACTAATGCGCCGGCGGTATTTATGAACTTGATGAACAAGGTGTTCCACCAGTACCTTGACAAGTTCGTGGTGGTGTTCATCGACGACATACTCATATACTCGAAGACACCGGAGGAGCATGAGGAGCATTTGAGGATTGTGTTGGATGTGCTGAGGAAGGAGAAGCTGTATGGGAAGTTGTCCAAATGTGAGTTTTTCTTGGACAAGGTGGAATTCTTGGGGCATGTTGTGACTGGTGATGGTATTTCAGTGGATCCGAAGAAGATTTCAGCAGTGGAATCTTGGAAGACTCCGAGTTCGGTAGCAGAGATCAGGAGTTTCTTGGGATTGGCAGGCTACTACAGGAAGTTTGTGCAAGATTTTTCGAGGATTGCCGAGCCGATGACCAGACTCACAAGGAAGGATGTGGAGTTTGTTTGGACGGAAGATTGCCAGGCTGCTTTTGAGGAGTTGAAGAAGAGGTTGACGTCTGCTCCTATTTTGACGTTGCCATCAGGGTCCGGAGGTTTCACTATTTATAGTGATGCATCGGGAAAGGGTTTAGGTTGTGTTCTTCAGCAGCATGGGAAAGTGATTGCCTATGCATCCAGGCAATTGCGTCCTCATGAAAAGAACTATCCTACCCATGATTTGGAGTTGGCAGCTGTCATATTCGCCCTGAAGTTGTGGAAACATTATTTGTACGGAGAGCGTGTGGAGATCTTCACAGACCACAAAAGCTTGAAGTACGTTTTCACGCAGAAGGAGTTGAACATGAGACAGCGTCGGTGGTTGGAACTGATGAAGGATTTTGATATCTCTTTGCAATATCATCCTGGGAAAGCCAATGTAGTTGCCGATGCTTTGAGTAGGTATCCGGTAGCTATGTTCTTGACGCAGGATCGATATTTGTTGGAAGACTTAGAGAGCTTGGGCATTGAGGTGATTGTTCCTGGATGTGCTATGCAGATGTGGGGATTGCAGATACACTCAGATTTGATGGACAGGATCAAGGCAGCACAGTATGATGATGTATCTCTGAGAAGTATCAGAGCTCAGGTGAGAGCTGGATTGGAGGATGATTTCACTATTGCAGAGGATGGATCTTTGAGGCATGGAGATAGATTGTGTGTGCCTAGTGGGGAGTTGCGTGAGGAGGTGTTGCAGGAAGCGCATCGCTCTCAGTATTCCATGCATCCAGGTGCTAACAAGATGTATCGGGATATGCGAGAGAGTGTGTGGTGGTATGGCATGAAGAGGGAAGTGGCACAGTTTGTATCCAGATGCTTAGTGTGCCAGCAGGTGAAAGCCGAGAGGCAGAGGCCAGGAGGTTTACTTCAGCCATTACCTATTCCAGAGTGGAAGTGGGAACACATTACTATGGATTTTGTGTCCGGACTACCACGATCTCCAGGAGGGAAAGACGCGATTTGGGTCATTGTTGATAGATTGACCAAGTCGGCCCACTTTTTGCCTTTCAAGGTGGGTTTGTCTACGGAGAAGCTGGCAGAGATGTATGTGAGGCAGATCGTTAGGATACATGGAGTTCCCGTCAGCATAGTCTCGGATCGGGATAGTCGTTTCACTTCTCATTTCTGGAGGAGTTTGCAGGAGAGTTTGGGCACTCAGCTCAAGTTCAGTACTGCATATCATCCCCAGACAGATGGGCAGTCAGAGAGGACTATTCAGACTCTCGAGGATATGTTGCGCACTTGTGTACTAGATTTCGGGGGTTCTTGGGAGGATCATCTCCATTTGGTAGAGTTTGCTTACAACAACAGTTACCAGGCCAGTATAGAGATGTCACCTTTCGAAGCTCTATATGGTCGGAGGTGTCGTACTCCTTTGTCTTGGGACGATGTTGGAGAGAGAGTTTTGCTTGGGCCAGAGATGGTTGTGGATGCAGCGGAGAAGGTTCAGTTGATCAGAGATAGACTTCGGGTGGCGCAGGACAGACATCGGCATTGGGCCGATAGCCATCGGAGACCTTTGGAGTTCGAGGTATAGTTTAGATTTTGTTTTGTGCTTGTTCTTGATTGTTTGTTATAGATTAAGTTCTTAAGGTGGTGTTTTGTTCTAGGTGGGTGGTTTGGTGTTTCTGAGGATTTCTCCGACACGAGGCACGATTCGCTTCGGTGGAGGCGGAAAGCTTAGTCCGCGATTCATCGGACCTTTCACTATTCTAGAGAGGGTCGGTGCAGTTGCTTATAGACTAGACTTGCCACCTACATTGGAGGGAGTGCACAACGTGTTTCATGTGTCGCAGTTGAGACGATACGTGGCAGATCCTAGTCATGTATTGGATCACTCAGAGATAGAGGTGGGCCCTACTCTTAGCTATCCAGAGCAGCCAGTTGGGATTCTGGATCGGAGAGAGAAGGTGCTGAGGAACCAGACTATTCCTTTGGTGCGCGTCGCATGGAGGCATCACTCTCCGGGGGAGTCTACCTGGGAGAGAGAGGATGACATGCGAGAGCGTTATCCATATTTGTTTGTACCTTGAGGTATGTTATTTCTAGTTATGTTCTGTTCATTGTTATGCTCTGTTCATTAGTTAGTTGTGATTCTTTAGTTATGTTCTGTGATTTTCTGGGGGTAGTTTTCGTCTTTGAATTTCGAGGACGAAATTATTTTAAGGAGGGTAGACTTGTCACTACCACATTTTAGGAAAAAGGGTATTTTAGTAATTTCCTATTTAAATAAATATTGTGCATGGTAAATAATTAATTGTTGTATTATTTAATTGTTGTGAGATATTATTACATTATTTTGGACTTATTTCTAGTGGACCCAACTAGTTTAGTTTGGACCCATGGACCAACATGAATTAATTGGTTAGACTTGGCCCATTTAGAAAGCCCATAGTTAAGGAGATGGATTAAATTAATTAAATGATTAGACTAGAAGCTTCCTTCCTTAATTATTTCTTCATGAGAGGCCCCAAGGGGTACATTGGACATTTCATAATTACTTGGGGGAGGGGCATGGCCGGCCTATATAGGGAGGGGGGAAATTTCTCTCTCCTCTCATTTCATTTCAATTCTAGATCTAGAAAATTCCCACTACCAAATTCCCTCCATTCCCAATCCAATTCCCTACCAAATTCATTCCAAATTCTTCCCAATTCACCATTAGAGAAGAAGAAAGCAAGGATCTAGAAGAAGGAAGCAAGGATCTACAAAGAGGAGCAAGGATCTACAATTTGGAAGCAAGTTCATCTCAATTGGAGGTTTCATTGGGAATCCATCTCCCAATAGGTATAATTCAGATTTTCCCATTTAAATAGCTTCTAAATCTGGGATTTAATCATGTAAAATCAACCTATATGTATGTACTACCCATAGGACTTTGTTTTGTGTTCATAGGAGACCCATGGAGAAAGTTATGGTGCTTTTTGTATCAATTTTGTTGGAATTCCGAATTTACATTTTGTTGTGTGTGTCAATTGATCCTATAGATCAATTGGACAATGAACTTTGTGTTTGAGGCTAGTGTCGTGTCCATATTGGGATACTTGTGGTTCGTGTCCCAACTATTTGGTGATACGTGTCATTTGGGGGTTTTCCTCCGACACGGGGCTTTGAACATGTCGTATTTTGACACGGACACATAGATCTACTTTTGACACTTTGATTTGTTCGTAAATATTATTTGTGATTTGTTTGTGTCCTTCGGGGTGCAATTGGTTGTGTGTTGGACTCGTGTCGCATGCGTATCCTAGATCTAGTGGGATAAGGTGTGATACTCTCCAATTTAATGTGTTTATGTGTAGATCTAATTATGTATGGTTTAAATTCTTATTTTATAATATGTATATATATATGGAGATTATATGTTTATTTTTGTGTATTTATTATAGTAATTATTGTAGCATGGATCTATATTTTGTGTGTGCAAATAGTGTACAAAATAATATGTAGCTTCTTGTATAATATATATGTACTACTTATTAATAATATATTTTGTACATAAAATGTTTTATAAAACATATTGTATGTTTAATTGTGTAATTATATTATTTATAATTATTATGTAATTGTTTGGATATTAATGTTAAGTATGTACATTAATAAGTCCTTTGTGTTAATATTTATTTATTAAATATTTGAATGTATAAGTTTATGTTTATATTAATATACATATATATGTATAGTTTTATTAAAGGTTTTATATATGTATATATATTGTTTTATATATTCTGTTTATTTATATAAATATTATTGTTTTATATATATTCTGTTTTTATATATATAATTATATTTATATAACTAGTTTTTAGCGACAGTGCATTAATGACAGTGAAACTGTCATTAATTGACCGTTTTAATGAGCAGCCGCTGTAGCCGCTGTAACCGCTCTGCATTAATGACGTTTCTGTCATTAATGACTGCGGGCGGGATTCAACAGCATTTGGCGACAGTTTCGGTGACAGTTGTTTAACTGTCACCAATTGTTCAGCAGTGTGTATATCACACACGGTTTTTCTGCGACAGTTTTTAGTGACAGTCAAGACTGTCACTATAAGCTATTTTATTTTAAATCTTTGTTTTAACCCCCTGTTTTCAATGACACTTTGGCAGTTTATTTATATTATATATATTTATTGTTATATATATATATATATATATATATGGGTGTTTTGTGAGGCATATAATTATTATATTTATAGTATTTTAATTATATGGATATTGGTTTACATAGATATTATTTATGATATATAATTTTTGTATTATTAAATACTTTGTGTAGATTCTTTTGGAATCTAATTTGATTCCTAAAATCATTGTATTTTATTTCTATATTATATTTTAGATATTTTGTGAGGTTGACCTAGGTTTGACCATGTTTGACTTTAGTTGACTTTAGAGTTGACCGTAGTTGACTTTTGACTTAGAATTGACTTTTTGGCCTAGAAGTTGTCTAGTTTGACTTGTTCTCTTTCCGGGACCTTGTTTTAATGTTGTATTCCATATCTAGGTCTTCGAGGCACCGAGTCAGACATTTGTGAGACTGTTCATTGGACTTCAGGCGAGTACATTCTCTGATAGTTTCTCATTTATGATATCCTCTATGTTCGTTGTATCTAGTGTAGATTTACATATTTCTCTCGACACTATGGTTACACGGATTGGTATATCCGGATCTCGTCATGAGATGTTATTCCTTGGTATATGGTGTATATGGTGCAAGTATTGTTTCATTGGTTATCTTGTGCATGTACAGACACCGATTCTCGGGGAGACTAGCTATCTTCTTGGGGAATCTCGTGCCATAACGTACCGTGGTTGGATCTATTATACCAGTCGGGGGTGGGGAGTATTAGTATAGATATGTGATCAAATCCCTATTGAATAAAGTCTTGTTTCTTGAATAGTGTTGGTCATACCCAGCACGTATGATTAGCCAGGCCGCATTGCATCTTGCCCAAGCCGATCACATGTTAAGCTGTACTCACACACTTAGTCATTAGTATTATTGTTCCACCAGCATATTGTTCATTATTGTATTTCTGTCCAGTATTTCCTTATTGTCTATACATTTCTTGTATCTATTTATGCATCTTGTTTATCCACAGCTATTTACTGTTACATAGTTTTTATCATTGTTTGAGAACTGCTATTAGGGTTGTACTCTGCTCCTTCCTGACTGGAAATATTTTTCCAGATGACACTGAGGAGTACCCTACCTACTATGGACCCCAGGATGTTGTGGGTTTAGATTCTGAGACCCTGGCTCAAGAGGGACTTATCCCAACTGAGACAGTTGACCCTGGAGTGTAGCTTTATAGTTTTGTAGTATTCTTTGTACTGGATTTGTCTCCAGCTTTTGTTGTTATTCTTCAGACTCATTGATGTATTATTTTAGACTCATGAGTTGTATTGTGACTATTCATTTCTTTATCTGATTCGTGCTCATTTCCATCTTAGTTCTGTGATTGAGTATTTTATCATTATTGGTGGTTCATTATATTAGATAGATTATCTAGACAGCGTTCTACCGCCGATTCTGCGGCGTAGGCTGGGCGTTGTTTTCGACTAGTACCCTTACACCGGGTGCGGGTCGTGACAATCTCTTTTGCCTATAAAAAGGCTGGGGGGGTGAACCTGTTCTCACCACATTCCCATCACCATGCAGAGATGATCGCCGGAGTTCGTCGGGTCGACCTGAGGAAGAAGGAGATCATGTTCTTCCAGCATGTAGGGAGCTGAAAAAGACGACATCTTCGAGCAAATGTCCACTGCAACGTTGGATCATGGAAGGATATCTTAGCCTCCCTTGCTCGGGATAATCAGCAACTTTATGTGGTGGTTTCTTCAGAAAGGACGAAGAAACGTATTTCACCACGCTGTTTGCAAGCGGCGCCCTCTCCAGTTACTTCTGGTGGCGAAAGGTAGACAGACCGGCTAGAGTGGTGGTGGTCTGTAGGAAAGCAGAATTACCCTGCTTTCCTTCTCTTGGAGGATGGGTCATCTGTCCAGTTTTGTATCCTCCTGCCACTGATCATCTTCTTGGAAGAAGAGGAAGACCATCACCAGCGCGAGACCCTGTCAGAGCGGCTTCTCGGTGTGATCTTCAGACGATGATGGGAAAACCCCCCCTGTTGACGGAGTTTCCCTCATATGTAATCATGAAAATGAAAAGAAAACCCTTGTAGATTGGATTTCCCTCATATGTAATCATGACTTTGATCTTTTAATAAAATCGTCTTGCTTCTTCATATGATCATCTTGCCATATGTTGCTGTGAAGTCTGAATATGTGTAGCTTTAACACGTCTGAATCTTTACGCCAACTCTGTAGAAAGAGTGCTAGGTCTTGTCCTTTACGCATAGCGAATAGTCTATAGAACGCTGTAGAGCATTTTGAACATTTTTAGAACTGTCCTGTTGCTAGGACTGAGGGACCGCGTAGAGCTCTGAGCTTCTGATAAACATAATTTTTTGTTCAGACTTTGTCTTCAAGAATGACTTCCTGAGAAATCCCTTGGAACAGGGTCGAGAAATGGCTGTCTAACTGAGTTGCCATCTTTTGATAGACGAGATATTCAGACTGGAGTCTGGATGAACCTCCAATTTTGGACCCGAGAAGAGTAATTTCTTAATGTTTGAACTCTGTTTGCTTCGGGTACTTGGGATGCTTTGGGTCAAGAACGAGTATCTTCTGTGTGAACTCTTTGCAATTGACCGCTTTGGGGACTGTTTCGAATATGCGGAAAGTCATGGAGCACAAAATCATCAGTCTGTAACCTCTGGGCGTAAAACACCATCGAGCGCAGAACCGTAGACTTGTGGTTCCTGAGCATGAAATCGTAGGTTTGTTGCCTCTCGAGCATAAAAGCTACCGAGCACAAAGGCATCCGGGCATAAAACCATAGACTCATAGCTGTCGAACGTAAAGCTGTAGATTCGTAGCCGTCGAGCGTAGAAAGTTCCTTTAGCATAGGACTGGAGATCTGTAGCTTGTGAGCGTAGAACACCATCGAGCGTGAAATCGTAGACTTGTGGTTTCTGAGCGTGAAGTCATAGGTTTGTTGCCTCTCGAGCATAAAAGCTACCGAGCACAAAGGCATCCGGGCATAAAACCATAGACTTATAGCTGTCAAACGTAAAGCTGTAGATTCGTAGCCGTCAAGCGTAGAAAGCTCCTTTAGCATAGAACTGTTTGATTTGTAGCTCCTGAAAAGAAAGTTTCTTCGAGCATGAAGTTTGCGAATCTGTTGCCTCTGAGCGTAAACTGAGCGCCACCGAGCGTGAGATCGTCGATTTGGTATCTGTTGAGCGTAAAGTCGTAGGTTTGTGGCCTCTCGAGCATAAAAGCTACCGAGCACAAAGGCATCCGGGCGTAAAACTATAGACTTGTAGCTTGCGAGCGTAAAACCGTAGATCCGTTGCTGTCGAGCGTAGAAAGCTCTTTTAGCATAGGACTGGAGATCTGTAGCTTGTGAGCGTAGAACACTATCGAGCGTGAAATCATAGACTTATGGTTTCTGAGCGTGAAGTCGTAGTTTGTTGCCTCTCGAGCATAAAAGCTACCGAGCACAAAGGCATCCGGGCATAAAACCATAGACTTATAGCTGTCGAACGTAAAGCTGTAGATTCGTAGCCGTCGAGCGTAGAAAGCTCCTTTAGCGTAGAACTGTTTGATTTGTAGATCCTGAAAAAAAAGTTTCTTCGAGCGTGAAGTTTGCGGATCTGTTGCCTCTGAGCGTAAACTGAGCGCCACCAAGCGTGAGATCGACGATTTGTTATCTGCTGAGCGTAAAGTCGTAGGTTTGTGGCCTATCGAGCATAAAAGCTACCGAGCACAAAGGCATCTGGGCGTAAAACCATAGACTTATAGCTTGCGAGCGTAAAAAACCGTAGATCCGTTGCTGTCGAGCGTAGAAAGCTCTTTTAGCGTAGAACCCGCTGAACCGTTTTGCACGAAAAACCTTTCGAATTCGCTGACTGTCCGTCTTCCAAGGGTAGTGGGCTGACGTAGCATCCAATCATAACCAATCTACGAGATTTGGTTAGGGTCTCGAGGAGTTCGTCCGAGGATTCGAGGAGTCGACCCGGACTATATATACCCCAAGTTTTTGAGAGAAACTTTTTATCTGTCTTCTGCGAAAGAGAGCTTTCGACTGTTCGAGTTTTTCTTCGTTCCTTCTTCGAGCACTTCGAGTCTTTCAGAAATAGCGCCGAAATAAACCCCCTCCGCTAAGGAAAAGAGCATAGGTTCTTCCTCTCATTCTTCTGCCCCAGCGAGGGAGTCTCTGGTCGGGCAAGGCGAGCTTCCCTCCGAGCAAAGTATCCCGCCGACGAGTAGCGCACCCGGCCTTAGAGGTAGAGCCTTTGGGGTGACAAAAAACGACGAAAAATTCTTAGCACACGTTGAACGTGACCGTGCTAGGTCGTCTTCTGTGCTGATAGCCTCTTTGGAGGAAGATAATACACAGAGGCGTTTTCATCTTTTACGCCCACATTTCTAATGTGCCAGCATAAAGACTCCATATTTTCGTAGCCCTGAGCGTAAAAGCTCTGGCTACCGAAAGTTGGCGTATATCGTAAAATTTGAGTTTTACGCTTGTGGAGGGGACTTCCGGCGTAAAATAACTAAATGGTTACGATCCTGAGTAGAGCACAGACTGTCGTTTCCTTGGTCTGTACGTTTGTGCAAGATTTGTAATGACATATTTCCTTTGCACTTTTGCAGTTGATCTGGGCGAGTCTCCACTGGCCGAGGTGATGGGCTCCGCTGTTGGGATGCTGCACTCGAACTACCTGGAGGATCTGTCCCACGTGGCATTTTCCATCTCCGGACCCCAGTATCCTGAGGGAAGGGGGTTTCTGATATCGGTTCAGGGCGAGCGGACGCTGCTGAGCATGATTAATGGCGAGCCCCTGACCTACGTAGACGGGGAGCAGTACATAAAGCCATCTTTCCTCTTTGGGGACATGATTGACAAACAGTCCCAGACGAGGCCCAAGAGGGAGCCCTGGGTTTTCTCTGCCGGGAATTTGGTTTTGTATTTGCCAACGATGCCGAGGGATTATCCCATCTCGGCCTTCTTCCATACGATGCATCCCGGGAAGATGTCGTGGATGCTGACTCCTGATCTTCACGGTAAGCCGGGGAAGATCTTTCATCTCAAAGGAGCTGACCGGGGGTCGTTTGTCAGTCGCCCTTCCGGTTTTGTGACGTTGTTCCGGGGACTGTGCCCGGGTAGTATCTCGAGTGAAGACAGCTCGGTGATCCAGCCGGTCCAATTGCCGACCTTCTGCAACGACTTCATGGGACGAGGCGAGGTATATCCCAAGGAGAATCCTCGATGTAATGGGTGGATCACCCCAACAAACTCCCGATGGACATGCCTAGTGGGCTGGTCCTTGAAGCACTTCCGGAGAGTGCTGGAGGTCATTGGGCTATATGCCGCTGTGAGTGCGACGAGCGTCGGGTTGCCTCCGAACCCTAACTTGTTCCTGGCGCTGATGGAGCGGTACATTCCGCTCACTGGGACCTTTGCCACTCCACTGGGGGATTTGGGATTGGCGCTCCATGAGATGGCAGTTGTCTCGAGACTGCCGATAGGGGATACCCCCTATGAAGAGTATGTTCCCACTAATCGGGAGTTGGGGGATTTGGACCCTCGGGTGGCAGAAGTATATCAGGAGCTGATGTGTCAATACTTCGCGTGCACCGCTTTTTATAACGAGCCTTCTGATTTGGCTCATACCACCAAGTGGATGTCCTACCTCTTCTTTCACCGAGCTAGGGCTGCCAAGTCGGAGAAAGCCTCGGGGGGCAAAAATGAGCCCGTGAATTGTTTGGGCGTGCTTAGCGCCCAGGTCGTCGAGGGTCTTATGGAGAAGGCTGCAGCTCCGGATCAGATTCTCGTCGAGGGGGTAGGAAAGTACCCCGAAGGCACTAAGGCCTATAGTTACTTGAGGCGCTGTCGTCGGCCTCTGTCTAAGGAAGCCAGTTGGCTGGTTTCCTCTCCATATGGCTGCGTCGAGTATTAGTGCCCGGCACAGCGTCCGCGGACCGTATTCACCGGAACATCCTGTGGCCGGCAGTGCGCCTGGTGTTCGGGGCAAGACTGGGCTTGCTTCCCGCCATGGTGTGCCGTATACAGGCTGGCTTGAGAGCCATAACTGATGGGTTGCTCGTCGATGAAGCTCGACGTGAGAGTTTTCCCAGGGTGGAGTTACCATACCTATACTTGATGGGATGGTTAATTCTCCATAATCCCTGGGTGATATCTCCTGGCTCCGGTAGCAGCTCGGAGGGTATATTCTTGCTGAATTACAAGGATTCCTCCTGGAATGTGAACACAGTCTTAGAAGGTCGGCTGGTGTTGAACCTCAGCCACGGCTGGAAGATCCTCTGCATTGTCCCCTTCGTTCATCGCAATCAATCAGGGGTGCGGCTTGAGGATTCAGGTGGAGAGAAGACCGACCTTTTCCCGGAAGCTTTTAACTGGTTGGTCTGTATTAGACCCTCCCATCTGCTGTATAGGAGCGAAGACCATTGTTTCTTTGAGCCCTACTTGCCTAGTCGGTTTGCCCGGCAGTTTGGGTACGATCAGTTGCACGTGGACAATGCCGTCACCAGCTTTAGGTCCAGGGGCGGACTCATTGATGGAGCCAGAGGGTGGCGGTATTTCCTCATGGGTTGTACGGGGGCAATCTTTATCGTGCCGGTCGTTACAACCTCCACGGAGCTCCGCATTCTCCATTCTTACGCCCAGTTCTATGTGGCGATTAACACCTTCCATCGTGATTTTGACACGCGTGGAAGCTTCAGGGTGCCTTCTCCCAAGCCTGGGGGAAGTGTTGACGTCCCCTCGGTTTCTTCGGACGAGGGCGAGGAGTCTGGTACTCCGGATAAGCCTCTGGTGTCGGTGCCAAGGTGCGAAGTGCCTCTGCCTGCGGGGGCTTTGGTAGTCTCTTCTGGGAAGCGACGGGCTTCTGCTCCGAAGGAAGTTTCTTTTCGTAAGAGGAGAAAGGAGGCGGTTGCTCGTCCTCTCCACATTCTTGGTGTTGAGGCTCCCGGGAATGAGCATGCCTTTCCCCATATCAGGGATGATTCTTTGGCTGAAGGTTCCTCGCCTTTTAGAGAGGGACCTTCTATAGTTCCGGCCGGCGGCGCCGGAGAATCCTCGCTAGAGGTCGCTGTCGTGGCTGCCGCTCCAGGTAGCGGAGCGAGGTTGCCTGTGTGGCCGAGGCAGATGGGAGAATCTTTCCCGAGGTCAGCAGCGGGAAAAACTCCCATCGTATCAGCGAGCACGTCTGGCGAGATTCCAGCTGATGAACCTCGACCGCGTCTCGGTGGAGGCTTGACGGAACTCATGGTGATGTCGGTCGGCCCACCTCCTTCTCCAGGTATGACGGTTCGCATTGCATCATTAAGGCGTGGTTTAGCTACCTCGGGTGCGGATGCGTCGTATATGCCGTTGGCTCCGGATAAATGTCATCTTTATGTCTCCATTTAGAAAGATTATCATCATACTGATATTAACTTTCTTGTCCTCTTTTCAGGGGATAGCGCCCACGGGGAGTATAGCGTTGAAGCGCATTCTGGCTCCGCTCGGGCTCCTGACGATGATACAGAGGTGTCCAACTTCGATGAGAAAGTGGCTTCGGGGGCCAGTACGCCTGGAGTAGTTTCGTCATCTCAAGAGGAGGATGAACCCGTCGTCGTGACCTTGCCTCTTGTGAGTGTGGCGATGACTTCGACCGCCGTTGCCGCACCTTCTTCGGTCGCGCCATGCGTCGATGCGACGCCTGTGGCCACCTCGTCCGCAATTATCCCTGGAGAGGGACTTGCTGATATTGCGGCCGCTCCCGGCGCCCAGTCGGATCTAGTTGCGTTGACCGAGCAACATACCAGCCTCTTCTATACCGGTTTAAAAACGATGATATCAATGGTGTTAGCGAAGAGTCTAGATTTCGAGCACCTGAAGAAGACTTCTCTTGCTTCGATCGGGGTCATCAGGGAGCTCGGCGATTCTGGGGTAGCTAACGCCCTGGAGGCGGTAGTTAACGGGTTAGAGCAACCCTTTATCGAATACTCGCAGCTGACTCGGGGCAGCCTCGATGCTGATGTCCAGGCTCGGTTCGACCTCATGACTGCGCGGCTTGCTACAAAGCTGGAAGGCCTAGACAACTCCATTCAGAAGCATAAGCTGGAGATGGATAGAAGAAAAGCTGTCGTGGAAGAGGCTCTTGCTGTTGAGACGCAGTGTCGATCCGAGCATGAAGGGAATGTGGCGAGGGTCTCCAAGCTGAAGGAAAAACTCGCTCGGGCAGAGGAGTGGGCTTCTCAGTCGCTGGCGGGTCTAGAGGTAGCAGCTGGTCGTCTGAGCGCAGCGCGACAGGATTTGGACCGTGCAGAAGCTGCTCGTACGGGCTGTCTTCGGGCGAAGGCCGATCTGACCCTTACGAACATTCCCGAGGCACGGCTGGAGCAGGCTCGCGCTGACGTCTTGGCTCTTAGGAATGAGAGGATAGCTGCACTGGAGCGGCTGATTCGCCATCTGACTACTCCGCCATTATGATGTATCCTTTCCCTTTTTGCTTGCCTAGATGTAATTCTGCCTCCCTTTTGGGAATAAATAAAGGCGACTCTTTTTTGACTTTTGTGGACCCGTCATTTCGGAATATAAATGACAGTTTTTAGGCGAGAATAATATCAGAGGTAGTATGGACATGATAAACTCTCGATAACCTTTTAGCGGGATATCTATTCAGAGGCCTTACGGACATGATAGAATGTAACCCAACTAATTGCGTTCTGGAAGTAGTTTTGTCAGAATCGAGATCCTCGCTATATTCCACTCGAGCGGGGGAGATTAAGCATAGTACCTCTTCAGGAATTTACCGTTGATAGGAGCCATTAACAGGTCTCCGTTAGGCCGGGCTAACCTGTAAGCGCCATTCGAAAACGTTGTCTTGATCACATAAGGGCCTTCCCACTTGGGCTGGAATTTGCCTTTACTTCTGTGAGTAAGAATCATCGGCCTTCTTACGGCTAGAACTAGCTCGCCGACTTTGAACACCATTTCCTTCACTTTATGATTGAAAGCTCTGGAAATACGTGCTTGGTAGAGCGCGATGCACTGTTGAGCTTGGAGGCATTTCTCGTCTAATCCTTCCAGCTCTTGGAGCCTTAACAGGTCATTCTTTTCTCGAGTCAGCTCATTAGTTACGGCTATCCTGAGCGACGGGATCTGGATTTCAATGGGGAGAACCGCTTCGCTCCCGTAGACCAGCGAGAACGGGATGCAGCCTGTCGGCGTCCGTACCGTTGTGTGGTATGCCCAGAGACATTCGCCCAACTTCTCGTTCCAGTCTCTTTTGTTTGAAGAGACGAATTTCTTTAAGAGTTTGATAATGGTTTTGTTGAAAGCTTCCGCCAAATCATTAGCAGCTGGGTAGTATGCCGTAGAGGCAATATTGCGTATTCGATTTTTATCGCAAAATCGATGGAACGCTTGGCTGATGAACTAAGGCCCATTGTCGTGAATTATCCTCCGGGGTACCCCGAAGCGATAAATGACGTGATGCTTGATGAAGCTGATCATATTAGATGCCTTTACCTCAGCGAGAGGGATTGCCTCTGCCCATTTGGAGAAGTAATCCGTGATGGCCAGTATGAACTGGTGACCCCTGGAAGAAGACGGGTGAATAGGACCGATGATATCCATACCCCATGCTTCGAAAGGCCAGGATGCGACCGTGGGATGGACTGTTGATGTATGAAGTCTGCATGAACCTGACAGACTCTGCAATGTCTTGCATACCATATTGCATCTGCGATCATAGTAGGCCAGTAATAGTCCATTCTCCTGATGCGATCCTGTAGCTTAGGACCGGGTTGATGCGCTCCGCACACGCCGTCGTGAGCTTCACGGATAATCTGCTGTGCTTCGTCGTTAGAGAGGCATCTCAATAGTAATCCGTCGTAGGTCCGGCGATATAGGCTTTGTGAAGATGCATCGAAGTAGAAGCGTAGTGATCGTCTCTTGACGGATACTGCTTCTTTGGGGTCCTCCGGCAAGATTCCGTATGCCACGAAATCTATGAAGGGACTTGTCCAATCTCTCGTAGGAGGATCGGTGTTGACAGCGTAGCTGCGTTCTATGTGACAGCTGTTATTCACACAGAACAAGTCTCTGTTAAGAAGGATTACCGAATCCTGCCTTCTTACGGGAGTAGCTAAATCTGCCGCTAGACTGGCTAGGGCATCAGCTTCCAGATTCTGAGATTGAGGTACATGCTCTAGGAAGAACTCCTTGACTGTCATGGCTATCTCGATCGTCGCTTGGTGATAGGGGATGAGGTCTGGATTCCGAACTTCATATATTCCCCTGACTTGATTGACGATAAGCAGAGAATCACCGAAAGCTTCCAGGGACTCTACCCCCAGCTCTTTAGCAACTTGGAGCCCTATTAGTAGAGCGTTGTACTCCGCCACATTATTGGAGCAGGGCTCGCTAAGAGAATATGCTCGGTAGATGATGAGCTGATCAGGGGCGACCAGGACGACTCCCACTCCCGAAACGATGTTTCCCTTAGGACCGGTTCTGGAGGCGCCGTCGAAGAACAGTTGCCATGCGTCACCTTTCATTGCGGAATTACATTCTGCAACTTCGTCGGGAATGTCTTCGTATAATTTGGAGGCCTCCGGGATCGGGTGAGCAGCTAGGAAGTCGGCCAGCGCTTGGCCTTTGATGGACTTCTGCGGTACGTATACCATGTCATATGGTGTTAACAGCATCGCCCAAGTTGCGAGTCAGGAATTAAGAACGCTCGGCTTGCTCATCAGTACTCGAAGAGGGTTAATCCTGGAGATAATGTGGATAGTCTGGCCGGTGACATAGTGTCGCGTCTTTTGGATAGCGAACATCAGAGCCAAACATTCTTTCTCCACTGGGTTGTACCGGTGTTCGGCTCTGACCATCATCCTGCTGAGGTAGTAGATAGCCTGTTCATGTCCTACATCGTTCTTCTGTGCGAGAAGAGCTCCTAGCGAATGATCCATTGCTCGGACGTACAGCAAGAACGGTTTTCCTATAACGGGAGGCACCAGAACTGGTGGACTGGTGAGGTAGCGCTTGATATCTCCGAACGCTTGCTGGCAGGTTTCGTCCCATACGAAGGATACACCTTTCTTTATGAGATGAGAGAAGGGCTGACATCTCCCCGAGAGGTTGGATATAAATCGCCGGATGTAAGCCAGACGTCCTTGAAATTCCCTGAGTTTCCTCAGATTACGGGACGGTCGCATTTCCACGATTGCCTGGACTTTATCAGGGTCCACTTGGATGTCTTTGGCGGTAATGACAAATCCTAGGAATTTGCCACTAGATACACCCAGAAAGGACTTCTTAGGGTTCATCTTGAGTTGATGTTGGCGCATTAACTCGAATATCGTCCTCAGGTCTTGAATGTGATCACCTTTGAGGCGGCTCTTGACGGCTATGTCGTCCACGTAATATTCTACTATTTTGCGTAAATGCTCATAGAATATGTTACTCATAGCTCGTTGGTATGTAGCCCCGGCGTTCTTCAATCCGAAGGGCATGACCGTATAGCAATATATTCCCAATGGTGTCCGGAAGGCGGTGTGCTTCTCGTCTTCAGGATGCATCTTGATCTGATTGTACCCTGAGAACCCGTCCATGAAAGATATGCATTCAAAGCCGCAGGTGTTGTCGATCATGATGTCCGTGATGGGAAGAGGGAATTCATCCTTGGGGTAGGCCGCATTCAGATCTCGATAATCGATGTAGATACGTACCTTTCCATTTTTCTTCATGACTGGGACAACATTGGCGACCCAGTCGGGATGTTGTTCTTCCCGGATGAAACCGCAGGCTATCAACTTCTTGACTTCAGCTTCGATGGCGTCCATCATATCTGGGCGGAACCGGCGTTGGTGCTGCTTTACTGGCTTCGAATCGGTCAATATATTGAGCTTGTGAGTAGCTACTTTCGGGTCCAGGCCTGGCATGTCCTCATAATTCCATGCAAAGATGTTGATGTATTCCTTTATCAGTTGTATAACTTCTTCCCTTTCAGCTGGAGGAAGGTTGTTACTGATAAATATTGGCTTCGGCGAATGTTCACCCCCAACATCGATCTGGATAACTTCGTCTTTGGTGGGAGGTTCTCTTTGCTCGAAGCGGAATTCCCACTGTGTATCCATTTGCTGAGCCCAAGAGTCATTCTCAAACGGCTCTGAATCCTGCTTATCTGCTCCTAAGGGATCTGTCACCACCATATTTACTGATAGTGTTTGTTCGAGAGCATCAGGTGAGTCGGGGGGCGACGAGCCGTTCTGGGAGGAGGAAGAGATGTCCTCGTCTGACTTAGAAGTCGCAAGGGCGGTGGCATATCCTAATCCGAAATGGGTCTGTTGATAGCGGGTGTTGCCGCACGGCGGCGTTCGTCTGCCTCTTCCGTAGTTGAGGCCTGGCTTTCGCTTTAAGTCGTAGCCCATGTTTTGCATGATCTTCAGTGCTTGAGGGCTATATCGGTGAACCTGCATTCTCCCAGTATCGTTGTCGAAAGGATCTTCCTGGGCAGTCGGTTGATTGCGCATGCGGCCGAAGACTATCGAACGCTGGCTGCTGCTGGTAGGCGAGACGATGAAGATAGAATCCTCGTGTGGCCCATATGTCGTGACGACGTTGGACGATGAAGCCACTTCCCAGACATACGGACGGTAGGAGTTTATAGCTTCCAAGAATTTTTGTGCTATTGGTTCTACTTCATCATGGGGAATGGATTCCTGTTTCGGAATTTGAGCACCGATGTACCGGAAAAGAGGATGTTTATTATCATCTGGAACCCCGTTCCTGGTTGCGCTTACATCAGTCGGCTGCCTGTTGTGCCGAAGGTTGATGGCCAAGGGTGGAGGCTTCCTGTTCAAAGTGATTACCAGAGGATCACTCCATTTTCCTGACTTGGTCTTGTTAAGGTGGATAGCCATAGGCTCTATGGTTCTTGGACGAGTGGTTCGTCCTTTCACTTTGATCGACAGCGGCAGTGTGGTAGAGGGCTCTTCTGGCTCTTGGACGAGTGGTCCGTCTTTGGCCTCGCCTGGCGCTTCTTCCGTGTGGTCTTGGGAGTACAACACGGCATCGGAATAGTAGGATTATATTCCTTTAAACGGGTTTAGGTCAGCCACCTCCGTTTGTACGGTTCCTTGTGCGTCTACATATTTAAGGCATTGATGTAGGATTGAAGGAACGATGTTGTGGTCGTGGATCCACGGTCTTCCCAGCAAAATGTTGTATGACACCTCTGAATCGATGACGTAACATGTGGCCACCGATCTAAGGTTGTCGATCTGGATTCTCAAGCGGATCTTCCCCAATGGCTTACTTCTTCCAGCGTTGAAACCCACGATTGTAGTGGTAGTGTAAGCCAGTTCGCTGGTAGGAATTCTTAGCGGCCTGAGCAGACTGTGAGGGATGATGCTGATCGACGACCCCGGATCTATGTGAATCCGGTCGACCTCCATGGAACCGACGTACCCGGTGTAATAGAGGGGCCTGTCATGTCTGTTATGTTTTAACAGCATGTCGTCTTGAGTGAAAGTGATATTTGGGACCACCTCCATCACGCTGTGGCATTGAGGACACGCCACTGGCTCTTCGTCGGGGGACTTGAGCTGGGTCAAGTATACCTCCGCCTGCATCAGTGCTTCACTCAAGGCTAGACGAGTGTCTGGGGAGAGCCTGAGTAGTTCAAAGATGGACAACCTGGCCGGCGTATTGGCTAGTTGGGCCAGGATGTCAAATTCGTACGGCTTCTCTAAACCTTTGCTTGGAATGTTTTTCACAGGTTTATCAAAGCGTACTTCTCTCTGCTTCCCCTTTTTCGCCGGAGTAGGTTTCGCAGGGCTGATATTTTGCATGGCGGGACCTTGTTCTGAAGGTTTGGCGGCTGGAGCGTCAGCCGGCGCGCCTTCCTGACCTGCTCCGTTGTCGTTGAGGTAGGCCTTCCCCGAACGGGTTGCGGCAAATACTTCGTCTTCGTCCGATGCAGAAGTAGTTACGACCATGTGGCATGGTCTGTATTTGGGGCTCTTCTTGGTCTCTTCCTCGAGCTTTGACACCAAATCTGGATGAACCCACATGATTTCGCCCTGCCGGGTGGTCAGGGGTACTAGGTCTTGATTTTGATCTCTAGAGGGAGGGAGATTGACGATGTCCATCATAGCTCGGGAAATGGGCATGACACCGTTCATGACCTCTTGGGAAGGCAGATCGCCGAATCGTAGAGAGATTATGTTGGCCGTGACCGTCTTCTCGGTGTTGTGCAGAGTGATGGCCTTGGCATCGATCAACCCCTGGATCCTCCTATTCAGTATGTAACATGCCTTTATTGGGTGGTGTACGTATCTGTGGAAGATGCAATATTTGGGGTCGTCAGTACTGCCGGCTTCTTGGGGCCGCCTTAGCTCTGGAAGGGTGATCTTGCCGCTTTTGACGAGACATTCGAATATACTAGGGATATCGTCGTCGTCGAAAGAGTAGACTTCGACGGGTCTGGAAGTCCCGGGCTTCGTCTGCGTAGTCGCCGCCGTCTTTTGTCTAGACGTATTGACTGTCAGAGCTTCTTTTCCCTTGGAGCTGCGAGGATGGTCGCTGCTGGGAGATGACCTTTTGCCTCTATCGGAGGCGGAGATCATGATGCCATTGTCGCGCGCCTTGCGGCTGTTGTCTTCGGCGGCCACTGCCGAGACGATGAACGAAGGCCACTCATGGAACTGATATGGTCCTGTAAACACCGAGACTACAGGAAGGAGGTTTTTCCTGCAAATGTCTACTAACGCCGAGTCCGGAACTCCTGGAGGCATTTGTAAGGTGGCCTGACGAAAACGTTCGACGAGGGTACGAACGTCCTCCTTTTCCCTTTGTTTGACTTCGATGAGAGAGGACATAGACATGTCCATCCCACCCTCGTAGAATCGCGTGAAGAATAAAGCTTTGAAGTCTTCGAAGGAAGTAATGCAGTTGTCCGCCAAGCTACGGTACCACTGATAGGCTACTCCTGAGAGGCAGCCTTTAAACACCCGAGTGAGGAGGGCGTCGTTCCCTTGTAGCAACACCGTCATCATACTGAAATAGTTCATGTATTGACTGGGGGATGTTTTTCCTTCGAACAGAGCCATAGTCTGGGGCTTGTACTTCGGAGAAAAAGGGACTTTTTCTCAGATAGCTGGGTAGGGTTGGTTGATTCCCAGTTTCTTGAGCTGATCTTTGTGCTTCAAGGCGTCGAACTGGGCTTTCAATTCCCGTACTACCTGTATCAGATTTTCGGTAGGAAGCGGGACTATGGAGTGGTGCGGAGTTGGTTGTACCGTAACTCCAGCGGGAGATAAGGCATTCCCTGAGTGAGGAAGCGGAGGAACTGCTGACTCTTGATCTAGCGCAGGCTCTTGGCCCGGGTTGGATGGTGGTAAGTCCACCCCCACACGTATCTGAGTTGGCGGGACCGATGCTTGAGCCACGGCAGTGGCGTGCTGAGCTAGCATCATCCGGTGCATGTTCTCCATCGTGGATTGCATTTGTCCCAGAGATATTTCCAGCATAGTGATGTGTTGTTCCGCGTTTTCTGACGGCGAAGCTTCCTCGCGTTCGTCTTCAATGGCGTAGACTCCCATTTCCCTGGGCTTCCTCGAAGGACAAGTATAGGTCGCTGCGGAAGTCGATTCTATACTCTCAGCATCTGATCTGGGAGATTGGCGACCCCCAGTGTCGGAATCAGATGAGTACGAAGCCGGTTGCTGTGACCTTGCACGGGTGTTTTGGAACACCCTAGCTTCAGTGTTCCTGAGGAGGTCTTCGAATCTTCTTTGGCTCAGAGGCCCTGCGGGATGACGTCTTGAGCTCGGCCCTCCTCTAGGTATGTGAGAAGCCATGTTTACGGACGCATACGCGGGCTCTTCTTCTGGGAGAGACTGAGAGTAGCTCAATCGGTCAAAAACTGGCCGTTTTGCCTTAGAACAGCAACAGTCAATCACAATTTTATGACTATTACAACATTGCTCGCTAGGTGGCGTAATAGACATGTTGGAAGGTCCCCTCTCCTTACGCTTCTGGATTAAGTATTTGTGCAGGTCAGGGGGAGTAGCAACTTGAGCTTGTTTTACGTCGTTGGACTTTGCCCGGCGTAAATTAGAGATTCGCTCAGAGTGGCGTAAGGCTGAAGAGGTCCTCAGCTGGCCGTCGGCTTCCCGCGTAATCTGGAGGGTAGGCAGATTGCTCCTTCGCTGGCGTAACGGCCGAGGAGTCGAGTATTCCGCTGCCTGCTTTCCTTCGCGGAAATCACGGCCTTCATCTGGTTCCTCGTAGAGGTCAGATGTTGTCTGTCCTGGCGCTGAGGCATCACCAGAAGTTTGGTCTGTACCGCGCGTAGCGGGAGACTGGTGTCACGCCCCAAACTCCCGCAAGCCCAATAGTCCCTGCTGAACGTGAAATCACCACGTTGCAGCTCTCCCGCGGGACAATCGTTCTATTCGGGACGTAATGCCGTACGAGCCTGGAGTTGCGCTCGTACAAGGCGATGTTGTTAAGCACCAAATGTTATCATTGAAACAACCAAGTTGCAACGGAAGCCAAGTATTGTGTACACAAGCACACATCAGAGTAATACGCAACGAAGCTCACGATAGGGTCCAAATGAAATGCCCCGAAGGCCACGCCACAAAGGCGATGCCACGAAGACGATGAAATAACTCTTGCTCTTTCTCTAGCCCACAAAGGTACTTACAGTTCATACATCTTGTCCCGTATATCCAAGCAGCGCCACTACGCCTGTGTACCTGAAATATTTGCCCACAAACGTGGGTCAGTACACAACCGTACTGGTGAGCGGGGTAACCCACTCGTCTAAGCCGACACTAAGTAAAATAGTGAATGCACACAGTTAAATGGTGATCTTTCTAGTTGAATCCTAGATTCGTTTCATGGCATATGAATGACATGTTAAGGAAAGCAGTAAAGCAGTTTAAGCATGCAAGCATTCAACTCAAACCAAGCGACAAGCAGTTTATATATATATCCGACCCGTCTAACTCAATGCCATCGTTTGCACGATAACATATCGAACCATCAGTCTCGCCTCAATATCCATCCTCAACCGAAGTATATATATTCCTATCTCGAATGCACACTCTTGCCGAGGCAAGGTGGCCGCGCCTACACGATGCACAAACCAATGAAAGAAAAGCAAGCCAACTCTTATCTATATGAAGTCACTGGCCAAGCCATAAAGGACATATTTCTCCGCCTTAGCGGCGCGCCCTATCAGCCCGGGTAGCAAGCCCTGCTGGAGGTCCCGCTAAGCATCGTGACTAGCACGAATCGAATATTTCCCTCCGGATTGAAACGGCTCCAGTGCCCCGGATAAAAACCGTTTCAAGGAAATCAACACCCTGTGCACCCAGGTTGTCCGTGACATGCAAAAGGTAGGTGAGGCGAGAGGATCGAACATTCTCGCCCCACCAAGCGATCCTAAACTCGTTCCATCGATAAACCCAACCGAAGCATCCATAACCATTCTTCCAACATATCCTCCCAAAGGAGTCCAAATCTCGGCCTCAGGATTTAATCCCAAGGCACCAAAATCTACAGTGTTTCACATTGCCGCTTTACAGCAATGTATTCCGAAATGGTGCAACACCCATGCTCAAAGCCAACCCATGGCACAATGCCGTTTCAGTGGCACAATGCCCCATTCGTGGCACAATGCCCCATCAAGCGGCACCATACCCTCGCCGATGCAGTTGTTCGGTTTCGAACCACAACTGCTCGCTTTGCAAGACAAAGCGACCCAGTGATACTCGTACACGGATGCACGCTCGCTCGCCCGAATTCCCGATATTCTCGATATTCCCATTGCCTCAATTGTATCATTCCAACTTGTATATTTCCGACCGTCCAAGCATAATCCCAAGTAATCCAACCGACCGCCTCAAATGAATAATCCAGCTATCGTATCCAACTATCCAACGCGTAAACCATTCAAGCCACAATCCTACCAAGCCAACGACGCACACTCTATGCACGCCTCAGTGTAGTGCTTCCCGATGTTTCAGCCCAAGTGTACAAGCCATTACGTGTTTTCCATATTATTAGGCATGAAGGAGTAAAGGAGAAGGGAAAGAGCCCACTCACATTGTTTGAATCCGTTAGGCATCCTGTCCTGCCGATACGGCCAATCCCTTGAACCCGTGGTCCGATGCAAGCGCGATCTACTCAACTGGTATGACCGTGCGAGCAGGCCGTGCTCTCCAAATCATCCGACCGATCGGACTAAGGAAGACGGCATTATCGATTCCATCCAGCTATTCAGTACTGTTCTGAACGAACACCTGATTTCCATTATCCCGCTAGCCATCTGCACATTGAAACCAACTCGATTAATTCTTTTTCCCGAAATCCGACATTTCAAATGTAACCAGCATTTGATTTATTCAGTCCGACTCAGCGTAACGCTCCGAGCGGTTGCGGGGCGTTACATAATATACCACTTAGAATCAGGTTCGTCCACGAACCGTGCTGGTACTCATTTCTTACCAGTGTGCCACAATCCAATTCCATAGATCTGCTCTATGCAACTCTCATATTCACTATTTCTGACACAACATCTCGTTCTGCTGAACGCTCGAATAAATTTTCACGAATTCCCACATCCTCCTTGCAGCTCAACACGAATTTCTCGTATCGCTTAGTTTTGGATCGTACACGTATTTAAGGCGTCCCTAAAATACATGCATTTCAGCCGAGCTTTGCGATAGCAAATTTGAACAAGTTACAAGGGTATCTTTATGTTCGAGGCGTCCATATGCTTTGCTCCCAATTGAACCAAACACAATTCCCATTCCAACACATTCACTTGAGAACTATTCTCAATTATGCAGATTTTTCCACCGACTCAATCAGTTCGCGTTCCAGCTCAATCCATCCCACCATTTCTGAAATCAGTACTAGCAACATCTCCAAATATATCTCATGCACCAAACGATCATCTCAACTGATCTACCCCAGCTATGCGACTTACCCAAATATCAACTTGCTTAGATCAGCTCAGTCCAACACATTTTCTGCCATCTCAATATCTCACAGGGTGAACATCTATATTGAGGTTCGGGTGATCCACGAAGATCTCGCCGCCACGCCAAAGGGATTTGTGTCGCCACGATTTCAACGTGGACACACTCGCCACAATTCTTAGGTTGCGCATGAAATAGTTCTTCGCGCTGCTTCCACTGCCTCGAAGCATAGAATATCACCTTCGCCTTCCGAATGAGCACGTTTCCCAGACTAAGTTCCGAGACATCTTGTAAATCTGAGGCAAATCTGTCCCTTCCAGTATTCGCAAGGATTTGATCTGAACGAGCCGCTGCTTTAACTTCACGAGCTAGTTTCACAGTCGTCAATTCATATGAATGCTATTCCCTTCCAGGGCACGATGAGTCAGAGGCGATGCCATCGATAAAAATCTGCGACTCTGAATCTCATCAGTTGACAAGGCTACTTCCACCATCGCTTCGATCTTCCGGCTGTATCTTCAGCTGAAGGCTATCCCAAGGATCTCTCAAATCCAACACTCAGTCAATAAGCCAAATCACATTGCCTCACATCTGCCCTCGACGCATTCCCAAATACGCCGCCTCAAGGGTCGTTATATGGGTCTACCATATTCATATCCGATTCAGCGGGCAAGGTCGCTTAGGGTCAGCTGTCCCGAAGCTACGCTCGATAATTGTAATCATCACGATGGACAGTTACTATAAATCATGCTATATCTCATCTGCAAATTCGAATCAAAATTCCAACCATCCCATCCGAGCGAAGTTTCCGAATTCGAGAACCGCGCTTTGAAACCTTATTCCATCAATCCGCCGTTCTGTCCTGAATCCATCAAATTTTTGAATTGCATATTCGATTCTCGCACCATCGATTTCAACGATTCTCAAAGCTCGAGACTTGCTCAAATTCACATCCGTTTGCCACGTCCCACCTTGCACTTCCCACTTACTCGAGCAGCACAGTGATTCGTCCAACGTTGCTCCCACATTTAGCTATCTTCAGAAATCAATCCGCCAAAATCTTTGCCTTCCATCGTTGCCACAATCCGTCCACGTCTTCCGGAGAATCCGTTTATCATCGTTGCACCATCTTGCCCAAAATTTCATTTCCGCTAAACCTGATTCAACTTCTCGAGCAACGATATCCAAAATCCTTCAAGTTTGTGTGAATCAATCGCATTGTCCCTCCAAGCCAAGATCGTGTTTCATTGCTCAACCAACAGCTCAAATGCGTTGCCCAAAATCGTAATTCGTGCTCGCTATCCTTCCGATAATCCCATCGCTTTGCTCAAGCATAACCCAAATATTCGTTCCGATTCTGTCCATCTTTTAAGCCCAATGATACTTCCATTTGCACGACTCCGTCCTTGAATTCTCAAGTCTAATGTATCGAAGGATACTCGAGTCAAATTCTATTGCACCATATACCACTTGGAAATATAGTTGCCCTCGTGCAAAATCTGCGTCAACCAGCGTCTATCCCAAACCGACTATTCCGAGGTGATTCTGCCGAATCATAACTCAATATTCGCTTGCTCCATTTTTACTCTTTCCAACTCAATCGATTTGCACTAACCGACTTGTATTCGTTATCCAAGTCCGTTCAGGCAATTCCAATAGATGTCCAACCAAAATATTTCCAATGCCTTGCTTAACACATTTGATCCCATATACCACTTCGAATCAATTTACTACTCACATTACGTTTCCTCTCACGAATCCAAGATCCGTTCGAACCATCCCTTAGGTGTGATCATGCCATTCCCATCTTAAGTCTGACACAAAACTTAGCCGATTCTTTAACCATCAATCTCGTTAGGCAACTCGTGCTATGTTCCATTCTCATTGCTCCCAGCTATTCTCAAACCGCCTGATACTTTCGCAACACAAGCAATCGTGCAACGATTGTATTCCAAGTAGTCCAACCCAATACCCAACGGTTCCACATCTTTATTGTACGAGCAACTCATGCCAACTTATCTGATATTTCTCAAGCCAACTCAAATCTGCCCAACCGATCCGCCACAGCCAAAATTCCAACTTCTATCCAACACAATCACTTGACGAGCAACTCGTGCAAGGATCCATTCCCATCGAATGTTTCTACTCAAAATATGCCGCATAACCAAATCTCGTCAGCCAACCAACTGATCCATTGAGGCAATCAGAAACTCCAGAACGATAAGCCAAGCCAACCCAACGAAAGCCCACACTTGTTGCACAAATGCAACAACGCCAACCAACTTGCTGCACGAATGCAACAACGCCTAACGAGGCTAAGCGATCCTACGAAAACCAACCAAGGCAACCCAACACAGAATAACATGCAGCTAAAACCAGCAATAAATAGACTTATTGCATGAAACATCCGATGCGGCACTGAGTAGAGTCAAGAGCTAAACGACACGCGGAAGCTATTTAGAGTTTGTGATGAAGCGAAGGACCAAGTCCGAAGAAATGAACCGGGCGCTCTGGTACCAATCTGTCACGCCCCAAACTTCCGCAAGCCCAATAGTCCCCGCTGAACGTGAAATTACCACGTTGCAGCTCTCCCGCGGGACAATCGTTCTATTCGGGACGTGATGCCGTACGAGCCTGGAGTTGCGCTCGTACAAGGCGATGTTGTTAAGCACCAAATGTTATCATTGAAACAACCAAGTTGCAACGGAAGCCAAGTATTGTGTACACAAGCACACATCAGAGTAATACGCAGCGAAGCTCACGATAGGGTCCAAATGAAATGCCCCGAAGGCCACGCCACAAAGGCGATGCCACGAAGACGATGAAATAACTCTTGCTCTTTCTCTAGCCCACAAAGGTACTTACAGTTCATACATCTTGTCCCGTATATCCAAGCAGCGCCACTACGCCTGTGTACCTGAAATATTTGCCCACAAACGTGGGTCAGTACACAACCGTACTGGTGAGCGGGGTAACCCACTCGTCTAAGCCGACACTAAGTAAAATAGTGAATGCACACAGTTAAATGGTGATCTTTCTAGTTGAATCCTAGATTCGTTTCATGGCATATGAATGACATGTTAAGGAAAGCAGTAAAGCAGTTTAAGCATGCAAGCATTCAACTCAAACCAAGCGACAAGTAGTTTATATATATATCCGACCCGTCTAACTCAATGCCATCGTTTGTACGATAACATATCGAACCATCAGTCTCGCCTCAATATCCATCCTCAACCGAAGTATATATATTCCCATCTCGAATGCACACTCTTGCCGAGGCAAGGTGGCCGCGCCTACACGATGCACAAACCAATGAAAGAAAAGCAAGCCAACTCTTATCTATATGAAGTCACTGGCCAAGCCATAAAGGACATATTTCTCCGCCTTAGCGGCGCGCCCTATCAGCCCGGGTAGCAAGCCCTGCTGGAGGTCCCGCTAAGCATCGTGACTAGCACGAATCGAATATTTCCCTCCGGATTGAAACGGCTCCAGTGCCCCGGATAAAAACCGTTTCAAGGAAATCAACACCCTGTGCACCCAGGTTGTCCGTGACATGCAAAAGGTAGGTGAGGCGAGAGGATCGAACATTCTCGCCCCACCAAGCGATCCTAAACTCGTTCCATCGATAAACCCAACCGAAGCATCCATAACCATTCTTCCAACATATCCTCCCAAAGGAGTCCAAATCTCGGCCTCAGGATTTAATCCCAAGGCACCAAAATCCACAGTGTTTCACATTGCCGCTTTACAGCAATGTATTCCGAAATGGTGCAACACCCATGCTCAAAGCCAACCCATGGCACAATGCCGTTTCAGTGGCACAATGCCCCATTCGTGGCACAATGCCCCATCAAGCGGCACCATACCCTCGCCGATGCAGTTGTTCGGTTTCGAACCACAACTGCTCGCTTTGCAAGACAAAGCGACCCAGTGATACTCGTACACGGATGCACGCTCGCTCGCCCGAATTCCCGATATTCTCGATATTCCCATTGCCTCAATTGTATCATTCCAACTTGTATATTTCCGACCGTCCAAGCATAATCCCAAGTAATCCAACCGACCGCCTCAAATGAATAATCCAGCTATCGTATCCAACGCGTAAACCATTCAAGCCACAATCCTACCAAGCCAACGACGCACACTCTATGCACGCCTCAGTGTAGTGCTTCCCGATGTTTCAGCCCAAGTGTACAAGCCATTACGTGTTTTCCATATTATTAGGCATGAAGGAGTAGAGGAGAAGGGAAAGAGCCCACTCACATTGTTTGAATCCGTTAGGCATCCTGTCCTGCCGATACGGCCAATCCCTTGAACCCGTGGTCCGATGCAAGCGCGATCTACTCAACTGGTATGACCGTGCGAGCAGGCCGTGCTCTCCAAATCATCCGACCGATCGGACTAAGGAAGACGGCATTATCGATTCCATCCAGCTATTCAGTACTGTTCTGAACGAACACCTGATTTCCATTATCCCGCTAGCCATCTGCACATTGAAACCAACTCGATTAATTCTTTTTCCCGAAATCCGACATTTCAAATATAACCAGCATTTGATTTATTCAGTCCGACTCAGCGTAACGCTCCGAGCGGTTGCGGGGCGTTACAACTGGTTCCTACGCGTAGAGCGCAGTGGATACTTCTGGGTTAGCGCTGAGGCTTTGCCCGAAGTTTTGTCTGTATTGCTCGTAGCGGGAGACTGATTTCTGCGCGTAAAGCGCAGTGGGTACTCCTGGGTTAGCGCTGAGGCTTTGCCCGAAGTTTTGTCTGTACCGCGCGTAGCGGGAGACTGATTTCTGCACGTAAAGCGCAGTGGATACTCCTGGGTTAGCGCTGAGGCTTTGCCCGAAGTTTTGTCTGTACCGTGCGTAGCGGGAGACTGAATTTTACGTACGGGGCACGGAGGGAGCGATGCTACCACCTCATTGGTCGAAGAGATCGGAGATATCGGAGAGATCGGAGAGTCCACAGGAACGGCGGAGGATGTCTTGGGCATCCACACTTTGCGCAGCTTCCTGTTGTCTCGGACGGAGAGAGAGTGAGAGCTACCCCCAGTCCGAAGCATGTCTTCGTAGGCAGACTGGTCGAATTGGACGACCAGTATCTTCTTTACGGATCCCACGGATACCGCATCGTGTTGAGCAATTACTTCCTCGTCAGAAGAGAAAGACGTCCCCAGCAGAGTCGCCATCTTGTTTGTGGTATTAAACGAAAGAATGAAAGTGTATTTCAATGACAAGGTTTATACGAGACCCGTGCCCTTTGGTTTACAAACAAACTTGTACAATTCGATCCTATACGAGGATGCGGGAGTACAATTTATTTAATCTGGGTATAAATTGCTATAGGTGTCTGATCTGCAGTCGATCACTTTAGCCCTTGGACTACACGATGTTGAAGAAGTGCCGTGGAAGACGGGTAGCGGCTTCGAAGGCTGCGAAGGAGGGTGGATGCATGGTGCCAGAGCCGTCGACCCCTACTTTTTGCCTGAGCTCCGGACTCTTCTCTCCTTCTCCTTCTCTCTCTCTCTCTCTCTTTCTCTCTTTTTTACCAATTATCCGACCTGGTTCGATCTTCCAAATTGTCGACCTTGTTCCCCATTGATAGGGGTCTCTATTTATAGAGTTTTGGTGACAGTGACCACTCCGTCGGTGTAACAACCGAGGAGTGGACAGTACAGCACCCTTTTACACAACGGTTAAAATAACCAATGCCTGCGCATAAATGACCTTTTGAGTGAGCATGTGACACGTGTCCAACTAAGGGGACAAAACGCGTATATCTGCTGCGAAGATCACGACGTATAAGCCACGTAGGTAGGTATCCCTTGTGTAGAAGAGATTGGCGTAGAAGCCAAATGACTGTCACCCCTGGCGTAGAAGCCAAAATAGGCATAGAAGCCGAACAGGCGTAGAAGCCGAATGGGCATAGAAGCCGAACAGGCATAGAAGCCGAATGGTCGTAGAGACTGAGTGGGCGTTTGAAGCCGAATGAGCACAGATCCTGGATGGGCGTAGAAGCCGCTGCGTACCGTGACAGAGTGTTGATGTGGACGTCTACGCCGGAATTACGGCTGTCGAAGGTGTAATCAAATCTCTTACAGAGATTTGCCACCATCCTGTGCATTAAATACGGAGACGTGTTTTGAAGGTCTGCAGCCCTTCTGTGCATCCGTCGCAGAGACGTATCTTGAGGGAAACTGTCACCGCTCTGTGCAATTTGACGTAGAGACGTGCCTCGGGCCCTGTACGAAGTGTAGCTTTTGACGTGGCAGGCGGTTTGTCTACTGCGGAGCGTAAAACAGCTCATGTTTGCCTGTGTAAAACAAGGCGGCGTATTTCCTTGTACGCGAAAGAGCGGTTTACGCTGGGGGGACTTTGGTAACCGACGGTTTGGTGATATTTTAACCAAATCCTCTGCATTAAATGCCGAGATCCGCCATCATACTGTGGGCGCGTCCCGAGGGGTCTGCCATCGTTTCCAGCCGTCGTCTGGGTAGCCGTGCAGCACTTTTTGTCAGGAGTCAGAGGCCAGGTTGTCATGCCCCAGTCCCAAAATACGTAGGACTAGGACACGTAAGCATGCCAGCCGCATGGATATGGCAACTCCAATATATGGAAACCAAATCCACACGTACGCTGTAATATGAATATCAAATCCACAAGTGGTATAACTGTAATACAAGTCACAGGGTAAAATCTAAATCTTATCCACCAAAATCATATAGAAATAAATAACCAGTATCTATGAAACTAGATCTCAATAAGAAGTATCTAAGGATGATAGTTGGATGGAAACAAATCCACTACCAACTCGAATATAAGAGCAAATACAATATGAGTACAATACCACAACACAATATAAGAATACCAGCTATCCATCACAGCTCGAAGAGAAGACATCCTCGGATCACATGTAACCATCCAAATCTGCGCTCCTACAAATACTCAAGAAAAGATACACCTGGCAGCGGACCAGGTCCTCAGAGGGACATAACAAGATACTTAAACACATGCCAATAAAGTACTGAAATAAATATCCAAAGGGGTCGCCTAACCGTCTAAAGTGAATGCAGTTAAGAACAACTTTCCCAACGCGTGGGCTATCTGGCTGAAATGGGATTGGCATAGTTCTCTTGGAGATCCAGGGGCCTACAAAGGCACGACATCTTTCGAACACCGGAGGCCCGCCTGATAATAATATAATATATAGTGGTCATCATGATCGTGCATCTCCGGCGGAGCGTACGGGTTACACAAGGAAAGTATAATGGAGCCCACACGTCTTACTTGTTGTTCTCCCCACCCCATGCTCTAAGCATGTCACATCCATGACACGATAATACCTCTAATAACTGTCCAGTCTACTAGCATGCAAAGTTTCTAACAGCAGTTATTCCTAACGCACGGCCCACACGTACAGGAGGCCAACCCTGCATGCCAGTCCGTGATCTATATGAGACTCACAACTCGTGTAACAACTGTGTCACGGTCGATGAACCTAAAGATGCTACATGATGATGGGGTAGTCTCATAAACAAGGTCAATGCAAATACATAAATAAAAACATACTGCGACGACACCGTCGCGCGCATTTTATATAACAGTTAAAATATATAAAAAGACAGAAAATAAAGATGCATGCCATATATGGAATATAAATAACTGTACAATGGCAAGGTATACTTGCCTAGCAAGGAAGCTGCAATGTACCAATAACCTGCTCCAGAAATCGCGCAGAATAATCCAATATCCTATGTACACATAAATATAATATAATAGAATAATTAGTCATTACACTAGCACATGCTCAACCACATTTACACTGGAATCAAAGGGTATACTAGGGGTAATACTAGTCATCTAACACGGTCAATTACGCATTAAATTACGCGGGTGTCGCGTCTTCAAGTACTGTACGAAATCAGTCAGTCAACTGACAGGTGTCTATGCCAGTACGTTAGTGTACGCAAGGCAGACAAATTCACAAGTTCTTAGGGTCAACATGGTCAAGGTAAGTATGGGATAGTCCATGACGTCCTAGGGTCATACAGTCTGAATATTTAGTCATAATTATCAATTAGCATTTACTTACATATATATTCATATAACTATATAATAATATAACCATTAATTTATTTTAATTTATTTAATTCTGGAGTAATTACTCTAAAATCCTATCTTAATCTTATTATTCTGATTTTTATGTTAATTCCTAAATTTTGTCCAAAGAAACTAAATTTTATCAACTCGAGACTCATGGCACGCAAATCGAGGCGATCTGTTGACCAAAAAGTCAACCGATACAAACTCGACTTTCATGCATAATTTTCTGTATATTTTAGCATCAAAAACATACTGGAATTTATGGCTCGTCTGAATTCAAATTTGTTTGGAAATTATGGCACATACAAATTTTTTATTGTGCACCGATGGTTAAATTCTAACCTAGAAGTTCTACAGAATTAACAGTATGTAAATACTTTGAAATAAATTCTGTAAAAAATATATGTCGATGATCTCGACATTAGCTTTCCGAAACTTTAAACGGTTCGTGATTCTGATTCCTGGTTCTCCCGAAATCGCGAAAACATCGAAACACGTCTATTTTTGGATATGCTGTGCTCTACGAATTTTCCAGAATTTAATACTAATAATTTAGAAAAAAATTTATATTATCAGAAATCTAACCTCATTATCGTTCTAACAAAAAAAACTGGAGCGTGTTTGGAGTCCGGAGCTAGGAGATATCGTCTTTTTAATTCGTCATAACTAGTAGAAAATGAGGCTAAATTTATGACGAATTTTGACTATTTTTGGACGAAAAAGAGAGGAATTTGGGAAAGAAAAATATGAAGGATGAGGTATTTATAATGGTGGACACTACTTAATTAAATACGAATAGGATTGGTTAATTTGGATAGGATTATGATGAATTTAAATAAGGATAGGATATGCATGAAGTTGATTTTCTAGTAGGTTCAGGATTTGAATTAATTTAAAATAGAGTTTGAATTTATCTCAATAATTTATAATCTTAAATATAATTAAAGATAATACAAATAATTTATAAAATCTTATTAATATCTATTAACACTAAATTAGTATCTATCTAATATTAAGACTATATATATCCAAATAAATCCTAAATAATTTTAAAATCTAAATAAATTTCTTAAAATTCTAAATAAATTACAAAAAAATATAATTAAATATTTTAAACTAAAATAAATATTTGGTAGGAACGACATGCAAGTATGATCGTATAGTAAATCATAGAAGTCCTAGAAATTTATGTTTTCTAAGTTTTAATTACCAAAAATTCTAGAAAAATCTCCAAAAATCTAAAATAACCTAAAATAATTCTAAATGAATATTTATATAAGTAAATATATCAAGAAATTTATTTTCTAATTAACTAAGAGCATATTCTAAATAAATTCAACATATATAATAAATATAATAATATAAAATATACACAAAATACCTATTTTGGGTGAGGGAGTTTACAATCTACCCAACTTAAAATAATTTTGTCCTCGAAATTAAAATAAGACATAATTTGTTAAATCCTTCACATTCGTACATAAGGTATGTCAATCGCAATCTCTTCCAAAAATTTAAATAATAAAATCTATTCGAATCTATCGCGATCACTTCAAAACTAATATAACCACTGTTTAAATCAAAATTCAACCTGTCGTAATCTCTTCTCGATTTTTAAATAATCAACATCCAAATCTGACTCAAGTCTATATGACATCCCACATCCAAATTTATATCATAATTTTTAACTATCATAATCTCCTCTAGACTTTGAACAATAAGCAATTCTAATTAAATCTTATTCCTATTCTTAACTTAAGAATTTTGTACTATTCAAATATTTAAACTCAATTTACATCCTCAATATTTCAAATAGGTGACCCAACAATCAAAATTGAACTTTTATTCAAATCATCAAATTATAAAATTTAAATCTAATTAACCAATTGTTCAAGTCTAAAATTCTATATTTATCCTCAAAATTTAAATCGATGATTCATCCTTCAATATTCAAAATTTAAATCATGTGCTCAAAGTATAAATATTAGGTTCTCAATATCAAGATTTTTAAAATTCATTAAATCCTCATTATCTTAATCCCTCTTTTAAAATTCTCCACATTTAAAAGGACTTAATCTCTCAATCTAATCCTACTTGATCACAATCTAAAAGAATTCTCCTCAAGTTTAATACTGCAATTTCTACCCAACTTAGAATTTACCCATCTATCACATAAGGCTCTTACACTTAAGAAAAATATTCCTCAATTTATTTTCTCATGTCATTCAATCCTCAAAACTTTAACACCAACTATATCATATGTGATATGCCCTTAATCAATTATGAAAGATAGTCACCAAATAATGTGATTGGCCTATGGGGTATATCTTGTACTATCCGTGTATCACTTATATCCAAGCACGAGATTTCGTCTTTCCGAAACAAGGGAAGACGGAAAGCAACGAAAAAGAGTTCAAGGAGGAGTAATAGAATGGAAGTATGGGAATCAAAGCGTTTAAAGAATTCAAATGGGAATTGTCAAGACAGTTGTGGATTAAAATCTTAATTTGGTAATTTCCTATTCGCATGCTCACATCGGTGCAGTTATGTACTTGATATGATATGCTTTGTCGTATCTAGAGGGTAAGTATATTCGTCTACTAATCACTACATATCTCAATCCACGTAAAGTAGTTATGCGAAGGGCGAACCAAGTGCACTAAGGTTAGCTAGACCCTAATACACTGATTCTGAAATATATTATTGTGGGCCCCCAATAATACGTATGTCATGAACAAGCTCGATAAAGAATAATCTTGCAAAAACTAGGCTATAATAGCAGCATAAGTCAAGGTAGTACAGCAAATATGAATACGCTAGATTATGATGAAAGAAGGTTCATAACAATTCAAATTCACAAAAACAAAAGTAAAATAAGCAATAATAATGAAAGACTACACAATCTCTACAGTTGTCATACTAATTCCTTGTCTAAGTCGCTAGTCGACCAATAGGGACATGGACCTCTAAATTCTATCGTCTGAATAAACACTGTCGTCTTTGCTAGCATACAATTAATGTCATTCAGTTACACTTCATCAATGGATCACAGGGACTACGTGATACTAGGTGGTGAGGTATACTATCCAACTTAAAATAATTTAACTACTATTGTATTGCCTTAAGGATACCTACAAAAATAACCTTGCACATGTACATAGAACAGAAACTCTTATTAGGGTCTCCTATTGCATTATATAGGTAAGGGTCAAGTGCTCATAGAACAGGTGTCAATCGTAGGGATAGAAGAGTTACTAGCCGTTAAGGGGAAAGGGATTTAACTCGTATCGAGCTATGGGTACAAATTTCGTGATTTAAAGCTAAGGGATAATCATTAGGTCACAACCTAAGGAAACTACGCAAACTATCAAATCCCAACTATCACGCACAAAATTCAAAGTTCAAATTACCAAGCTATACCCTAGCAAACTACATGTCCTAACATAGAATAAGATTACTTGGCCTTCAATCATACGAGTTATGTGGCACGAGTTAAATGATGAAGAAAGAAGAATCATAATTTAGTCGTCACACAATTAGCGAACGCTAAGGTTGCAGGGGGACAAGTTATGAAATAAAAAATAGAGGGATCTAGATAGCATCATGGTTCTCTAAGGGGGTGGCATGCTAGTTGCCATGTTCTGGGTATGATCAAGGGAAAGGGTTGATTACATTCCTCTAGGCTTCCTAGGGTGCTGTCTACTTGTAACAAGACAATGACATAAGTTTTATAGTTCTCTAATACTATCCAATTATGAGGGTTAGGTTCAGTCCTAATGTTCAATATTGGTTCTCCATTGGTTCCTCAATACTAGGGTCAAACATTATGGTAAAACTTCTAACTAACTCTAGTAGTGTCTATACTACTCTCAAGTCTTCATAATACATCAGGGGGTAATGGTAAATCAATTCTAAAGATAAAGAATTCTAGGGTTCACTAGATATTCTAAACTTAGTGGTGTGTCTATATTCTCGTTGTATTCTTAATAGGTGTGTTATTCTAATTATTATCCTAATAACAGGGGTTCCTATATTCTAGCAGAAGGCCATATATACTCAAGGAACTTATTAGGGAAGTACAGGAATCAAGCAGGATACAATTGTTCGAATAGATCATAGAGGAGTAAGGTGAATCATAGTCAATTGTGGATGAGATCCTATACTCTAGTCCTATGTGCAGGCTTGTTCGGTACAGTAACGTAACCGAGACAATATGCTCTCGACCTGCATGGGCCACCACAAAAAAAAGTCATGCCCCAGTCCCAAAATACGTAGGACTAGGACACGTAAGCATGCCAGCCGCATGGATATGGCAACTCCAATATATGGTGTCACGACCCGCACCCGGAAATTCGGACACGAGTGCGTGGGTACGTCCAGCCTACGCCGCAGAGTCGGCGGTAGTACGCTGTCTAGGTCAAATCCATATTTACTAAACTAGCTCATTCACAATTAACATAGGCAAGATAATAAGGAGAACAGAAACTTAAGATTGCAACTGAAATAAATACGACAACAGATTCAAATATTTTAGTACAGAATCAGAATGAAATCGGGGACAAACCCGATTACTAAGATAAGAAACAGAAATAAAAGATAGCTACTGCTAGCTACTCTACAGCAGGGGTCTCCTGGGTGGGATCTGGCTCCTCATCATCGCCTGAATCAACAGATCCAGTCAGGAAAGGAGCAAAGTACACAGTGCACCACAAGATTAAACTAAATATTTATGACAATTAAATTGAGTATCATGTTGAGAAACTGCATAAAAGAATATCAATACCTTAGAGTTAAAGATGTAAACAGGAATATGAGAAAACAGAATTAAATGAAACAGGAAATGAAACTACAACAGTCAGCAAGAAATATAACATGACCAGAAACTATCTGTGTGAACTTGTGTTTGTTTTTAGAATACATAGTTGGCATGTAGGGATTTATAAGGCTAATCGGCCGTCATAAACGGCTATTAAACAGGGAAAATCGAGATCCGGCTGAGGTACAGTCGCGTACCAACAGCTATTAAACATGATAAGGGGAAGGGTAAACTACATGCCTTCTAGTATTCTCCCACCCGACATAAAAAATAAGACATGAACTCCAATATTCAAGACAGGAAATCCAGTATTCCTAACACTAGGTGTAATCATCAAGGGTACTAGTAAAGCAGGGAATTAATTATCACAATATAAAGATTTAACTTGAAGTGCAGGTACTTGCCTGTTGTTCGGATCTGATTAATTGGTTCTTGGGGAAATTTCTAGAGATGAGTCCAAAAGCTGAAATAGACATTACCATCATGTTCAGAAGATGTCAAATAGCTAGAAACGCCTGTCCTTGGGTCCAATTTGGAGACAAGGGCAAAAAACGACAATTTCGGGTCAAAACGGGGTCCGCCGGTGGGCCCGCTTTGCACCGAAAAACGTGTCCGGGTCAACGGTCTCCAAATTCACCAAACTTAGTGTCAACAGGTCAGGAACGCTGATATGAACCCAACGGAACTTCCAGATTTGGATTCCGATGAGCCGAACACAAAATCGCCCATCGAGCGGGGCCTGTGGGGCCCACTACACGCGATTTCGTCAACGTTCTCAGAATCGAACCAAACTTGACCCACAGGACCAGCGTATCGCTAAGAGTCCGATGGCGCAAATTTTGTCTCGATCCGACGAGTGTACAAGAAGTTAGGGCAAATTACAGAAAAGTCGGATACGGGGCGATGTCCGCGGATACGCGTTGATTTCGGTGTGCACGCACACCCGAATCAGCTTCCGCGAAAACTCACACGTCCGTATCGACGATGCGCATGTGTTTGTGAAGACCGCACGCGACCAAGTCATCCCGTTTGGCGGGGCGTACTCAGTTCCGGGGTAAAACAGGGTCTGGTTTTTCCTATTTTTGGATCGCGGTGTGCGATCACCACAGGACGCGATGCCCCGAGCGGTTTATCCGGACACCGAGAGGGTCATACAGGCTTCGCAACGCAATTTACGGATTTGAAAACCGAGCTACGAGCAAGAAACTACGCGCACCTGAACTGGGTTGAAAAACCCGAAGAATTTCGTGTCCGTGTCGTGTCCGACACGGAGAGAAATTAGGGTTAGGGTTCGCTGATTTGGGGGTTTCCGGCGGCGGTCCGGCCGGAGGAACACCGGGGAAGCTGAGGGCGGCTCGCCGGGGGAAGCTGGGGCGGTGGCTGGTAGCGGCGGAGCCGACGGGAAGTGGGCGGAGGGGCTGCCCGCTATGCTGGAGTCGGGGACGGCTGAGGCCGGTTGCTGTCGGTGGTCGAGGGGTGTGGCGCCGGAGGAGGGCGGGCACGGCGGTGACGGAGGTGGCGCAGAGAGGAACGACGGGTGGTCGGGGTGGCCGGAGAAGAGGGTGGTGACCGGAGAGGGCTGGGGGAGAGGGATTTAAATAGGGCGGAGCGGCTGGGGGTTGGGCCGAGCAAGGCGGGGTCGTGGCGCGGAGTGGGCGGCGCTGCGCACGGAGGGCGGCGCTGCGCGCGGAGGGCGGCGGTGGTGTCGGGCGACGTGGGGGTGCTGGGGGAGACCGGGTCAGGTGGGTGCGGGTCGGGTTCGGGTGGACCCGACCCGACCCGGTAGGGGTTTGGGTCTGGGCCAGAATTTGCGGGCTGGGCTGCTGGGCCGGTCCACTGGGCCGGGCCGGCCCAAGGAGAGAAAATAAAAATAAAAATAATAATAATAATAATAATAATAATAATTATTATTATTATTTAAAAACAGTTAATTAAATAAATAATTAATTTAAATAGTTTTTAGGCATTTAAAAATAGGTCTGCCCTAAGTCCAGTTTTTCATTTTACACCAAAAAATATTATTTCCATAATATTTTAATATTATTTATTAACAATTAAAAATCATTTAATAATTGAGAACCTTGATTTTAAATTCAGAAAATTCCCAGAAAATTCCAGAAAATTGGGAAAATCCAAGATTTAATAATTTTGAAAATTCAGGGGGTTTACA
Organism: Iris macrosiphon; assembly: GCA_036927795.1. Classification (NCBI taxonomy): domain Eukaryota; kingdom Viridiplantae; phylum Streptophyta; class Magnoliopsida; order Asparagales; family Iridaceae; genus Iris; species Iris macrosiphon. The sequence continues at coordinate 120,790,552 of JAYESA010000016.1, read as the reverse complement.
ACCTACCCAACTTACAAAAATTTCGTCCTCAAAATTTAAGAATAACAATGGCACGAAAGGAAAGGCCGAGAAATAAAATATACCTCAGGGTTCAAAAAGGTAGGGGTATCGCTCTCTAATCTCGTCTTCTCGCTCCCAGGTGGATTCGCTGGGAGAATGGTGCTTCCAAGCTACGCGAACCAGGGAAATAACCTGGTTCCGTAGAACTTTCTCCGATCGATCCAGTATCTCCACGGGTTGCTCTTGGTAAGTCAAACTTGGGCCTACTTCGAGCTATGAGTGATCCAAAATGTGGCTGGGGTCTGACACGTACCTTCTCAGCTGCGACACGTGGAAGACGTTATGGACTCCATCCAGAGAGGGTGACAATGCCAGTCGGTATGCCACTTCTCCAATTTTCTCCTGTATGCCAAAAGGTCCAATAAATCTTGGGCTGAGTTTTCCACTCATTCCGAACCTAATGGTGCCACGTGTCGGGGAAATCTTTAAGAATACCAGCTCTCCAACCTTTAATAAAGTCATAATCAAGTCTTAGTTCCATAATCAAAATGTTTAAATTGACTTGAATTTCATAAATTTAATTACCTCAAATTCCAAGGGCCTTCGGTGGCTATTTGCCCAATGTCGTTGCCTGTCTTGAGCCACTCGAAGTCTGTCCCTTATTTGCTTTACCTTCTCAGTTGAATCGATCACCATCTCTGGTCCCAGCAGGGCTCTTTCTCCAACGTCATCCCATGATAGCGGGGTACGACATCTTCGTCCATACAGAGCTTCAAATGGAGTCATCTCAATACTTGCTTGGTAACTGTTATTATAAGAGAACTCCACAAGATGTAGGTAGTCTTCCCAGGATCCTCCAAAATCTAGAACATATGTATGGAGCATATCTTCAAGTGTCTAGATTGTACGTTCCGATTGTCCATCGGTTTGGGGATGATAAGCTGTGCTAAATTTGAGTTGCGTCCCCAAGCTGTCTTGTAAACTCTTCCAGAAGTGAGAGGTGAATCTTGAATCTCGGTCGGAGATAATACTTACTGGAACTCCATGCAACCTAACAATGTGTCTGATATACAAATCTGCCAGCTTCTCTGTAGATAGCCCTACTTTGAAAGGTAGAAAATGTGCAGACTTGGTCAGTCTATCTACTATCACCCAAATTGCATCCTTTCCACTAGGTGTCCTTGGAAGTCCGGAAACAAAATCCATTGTAATATGTTCCCACTTCCACTCCGGAATGGGTAGTGGTTGAAGCAATCCTCCAGGTCTTTGTCTTTCTGCCTTGACTTGCTGGCACACTAAACAACGAGATACGAACCTGGCTACTTCTCTTTTCATGCCATGCCACCAAACATGCGTCCTCAGGTCCTTGTACATCTTGTTAGCTCCTGGATGTATAGAGTATTGCGATCTGTGCGCCTCTTGCATAATTTCTTCCCTTATGTCTCCTTGAGGTACACATAATCTATCGCCATACCTCAGTGATCCATCTTCATGAATTCTGAACTCTTCCACTAATCCAGCTTGCACTTGACCTCGAAGGCTTCGCAGGCCTTCGTCTTGAAACTGAGTCTCCTTGACCTTGTCTATTAAAGTAGACTGAATCTGCAAGTTCATCATTTGGCCTTCTTTTCCTGGGATAATTACCTCAATACCTAAACTTTCCAAGTCCTCGAGCAAGTGTCTGTCCATAGTCAAGTACATCGCCATAGGATACCTGCTTAGAGCATCAACAACTACATTGGCCTTCCCAGGATGATATTGAAGGGTGATATCAAAGTCTTTCATTAGTTCCAGCCACCTTCTTTGCCTCATGTTTAGCTCTTTCTGGGTGAAGATATATTTTAAACTTTTATGGTCTGTAAATATTTCCACATTTTCTCCATAAAGATAATGCTTCCATAGCTTAAGAGCAAAAATGACAGTTGCCAATTCTAAATCATGAGTTGGATAGTTCTTTTCATGAGGTCGAAGCTGTCTAGAGGCATATGCTATTACCTTCTTGTTCTGCTCCAATACACAACCTAGACCTTTTCCAGAAGCATCACTATAAATAGCGAATCCTCCGGTTCCAGAAGGTAAGGTCAGAATAGGGGCAGTAGTCAGCCTTTTCTTCAATTCTTCAAAAGCATACTAACATTCATCAGTCCAGGTGAACTCTTCATCCTTCCTTGTTAATTTTGTCATGGGTTCAGCAATTCTTGCAAAGTCCTTCACAAACTTTCGATAGTAGCCAGCTAGTCCCAGGAAGCTTCTAATCTCTGCTACAGAGTCTGGAGTGGGCCAGGATTCTACTGCCGCTATCTTCTTAGGATCTACTGCTATTCCATCTCCAGTCACAACATGTCCCAAGAATTCTACTTTGTCTAGGAAGAAAGCACATTTAGATAATTTTCCATAAAGTTTTTCCTTCCTCAAAGTCTCCAATGCTAGCCTCAAATGTTCTTCATGTTCTTCGGGGGTCTTGGAGTAGATCAAAATATCATCAATAAAGACCACTGCAAACTTGTCTAGATATTTCTGAAATACTTTGTTCATCAAGTTCATAAAAACTGCTGGTGTATTCGTCAACCCGAACGACATTACTAAGAATTCGTAGTGTCCGTTCCGGGTATTGAAAGCAGTTTTAGGGATGTCTTCCTTTCTCACCCTTACTTGGTGGTATCCAGACCTCAAATCAATCTTTGAAAATACCCGAGCTCCACTCAACTGATCAAATAGGTCATCTATCCTGGGCAGGGGATACTTATTCTTAATTGTTAAGGCATTCAAGGCCCTATAGTCAATACACATTCGGGATGTTCCGTCCTTCTTGGGCACAAATAATATTGGAGCTCCCCAGGGTGAGACACTAGACCTAATGAAGCATTTGTCTTCTAGTTCTTTGATTTGCTCATTTAGTTCTATTATCTCCTTCTTGTTGATTCTGTAGGGATTTTGAGATACTGGTGCTGCTCCTGGCACTAAATCAATGGAGAATTCAACTTCTCGGTCTGGGGGTAAGCCTGGAAGATCCTTAGGGAAGACATTAAGGTATTCAGAGATGATAGGTAGTGGCAATTCTTCTGTTACTAGGGCTCCACAAATTTTGTTATTACCCATTTCTCTAGAACCTCTAGCAAATTCAAATTCTGGCTTATCAGGGGGCCTGAAGATTACACTACCTCTGTGGCAGTCTATAGTGGCATGATGTTGACTCAACCAATCCATACCCAGTATAATATCAAAACTGGGAACTGGCATTACAAGTAGCCTAGCATACAGTTCTCTTCCACATAATGTAATAGGACAATTGTTACAGGCATCACTAACCGGGATGATTCCTCCACTGGTAATGATCTTATAACAATTCCTAAGGGGTTTAGTGATTAGGCTATGCTTCATAAGAAAATCTACTGACATGAATGAATGAGAAGCTCCAGAGTCAAATAAAGTAATAGCTGGTATTGAATTTATAAGCACAAAACCTGTGATCACGTCTGTTGTGGCTTCAGCTTCTTCCAGAGTCATTGCATAAGCACGGCCTTGCTGCGGTGCACCCATCTGTTGCTGCTGTTGGTGCTGAGCAAAGCGTTGTTGTTGTGTTGGAAGCGGGGGCCCTCTCTGTTGTGCTGCTGGGTCCCTGGCCTGGGCTGGAGCCTTTGGTGCAGCGGTGCATCCTTGAGCAGCTGGACAGTCCCTCATTTGGTGCGCTGCTGAGCCGCAGTAGAGGCAGGCACCTAGCCTCTTCCTGCAGACTTGCCAAGTATGACCTGGTTTTTGGCAAAAGTTACAAGCAGCAGCTTGTTGGTTCTGTCCTTGAGCCTGGTGTTGGGGTGCTGGAGCTCGAGGGAGAGGACGCTGAGTTTGCTGCGGGGCCCTCTGCTGTTGTTGTTGTTGTTGAAAAGGGCGTTTGTTGGGTCCCGTATTTCCGGTATCTCTCTCTCGTTTCAGTTTATGCCCCATATCTCTCTCAACGCCTTGTGCCACGCTCAGGATTTCCTCATAGGTGCGAGCTCGGCTGGTGGTGACAACAAGGCGAATATCCGGAGACAGCCCCTTCTTGAATCTACGGGCTCTGTCCTCCGGGGTACGAACCATGTACTCCGCAAAGTGGCTTAACCTGCTAAATTCAGCAGTATACTCATCAACAGACAGGTTACCTTGTTCCAGTCTCTCGAATTGGCTTTCGAGAGCTTCCCGAGCCACTTTGGGGTAGAATTTCTCCTTGAATAGCCTCTTAAAATCTTCCCAGGTGAGGTCAGGAGCAGATAGTTGGGGTTCATCTCTGAACCAGGTTCGAGCAATGTCGAACAGTTGCAGGCTTGCGGACTCCACTTTGAGATCATCAGGAACCCGAGTAGTCTTCAGGAGTCTCTCGACATTCTCTATCCACTCATCGGCATAGAGAATGCCCTCAGTTCCGTAGAATTCCAGGGGTCTAAGATTCTTGAAGTCTTTGGCACTCCCTGGCCTCTTGAGTGGCGACTCCTGGGACTTAAGAGCTTCTGAGAGACTGGTCCGCAGAAGTGCAGTCTGTTCTTTTTGGGATTCCACTAGTCCTTGGAACACTCCAAGTAGCTGTGCCCCATCCAGAGTAACTGCCGGAACAGATGGAGGCGGCGGGAGTGCAAGAGTCTCGGGCACATTCTGCTCAGCTGGTTCTGATGTGCCTCCTACTGTGTTCCTTGTCTGGACCATTCTGAAAGATTAAGGGATAGGAAGATCAGAATAGAATACTTGGAAATCAAAGGCGATAGGAAAATTGAGTAGAAATGAGGTCAAGAATTGAAATAAGGACCCTATACTGTGAATGAGCTTTTCCTAGAATTCTCAATCTTATTCCATACCTTGTCCTAGGGTATTACCCTATTTAAGGATAGACCTGCATGGGCCACCATAAAAATGTGTCACGACCCGCACCTGGAAATTCGGGCACGAGTGTGTGGGTACGTCCAGCCTACGCCGCAGAGTCGACGGTAGTACGCTGTCTAGGTCAAATCCATATTTACTAAACTAGCTCATTCATAATTAACATAGGCAAGATAATAATAAGAACAGAAACTTAAGATTGCAACTGAAATAAATACGACAACAGATTCAAATATTTTAGTACAGAATCAGAATGAAATCGGGGACAAACCCGATTACTAAGATAAGAAACAGAAATAAAAGATAGCTACTGCTAGCTACTCTGCAGCAGGGGTCTCCTGGGTGGGATCTGGCTCCTCATCATCGCCTAAATCAACAGATCCAGTCAGGAAAGGAGCAAAGTACACAGTGCACCACAAGATTAAACTAAATATTTATGACAATTAAATTGAGTATCATGTTGAGAAACTGCATAAAAGAATATCAATACCTCAGAGTTAAAGCTGTAAACAGGAATATGAGAAAACAGAATTAAATGAAACAGGAAATGAAACTACAACAGTCAGCAAGAAATATAACATGACCAGAAACTATCTGTGTGAACTTGTGTTTGTTTTTAGAATACATAGTTGGCATATAGGGATTTATAAGGATAATCCGGCCGTCATAAACGGCTATTAAACAGGGAAAATCGAGATCCAGCTGAGGTACAGTCGCGTACCAACAGCTATTAAACATGACAAGGGGAAGGGTAAACTACATGCCTTCTAGTATTCTCCCACCCGACATGAAAAACAAGACATGAACTCCAATATTCAAGACAGGAAATCCAGTATTCCTAACACTAGGTGTAATCATCAATGGTACTAGTAAAGCAGGGAATTAATTATCATAATATAAAGATTTAACTTGAAGTGCAGGTACTTGCCTGTTGTTCGGATCTGATTAATTGGTTCTTGGGGAAATTTCCAGAGATGAGTCCAAAAGCTGAAATAGACATTACCATCACGTTCAGAAGATGTCAAATAGCTAGAAACGCCTATCCTTGGGTCCAATTTGGAGACAAGGGCAAAAATGACAGTTTCGGGTCAAAACGGGGTCCGCCGGTGGGCCCGCTTTGCACCGAAAAATGTGTCCGGGTCAACGGTCTCCAAATTCACCAAATTTAGTGTCAACAGGTCAGGAACGCTGATACGAACCCAACGGAACTTCCAGATTTGGATTTCGATGAGCCGAACACAAAATCGTCCGTCGAGCGGGGCCTGTGGGGCCCACGACACGCGATTTCGTCAACGTTCTCAGAATCGAACCAAACTTGACCCACAGGACCAGCGTATCGCTACGAGTCCGATGGCATAAGTTTTGTCTCGATCTGACGAGTATACAAGAAGTTAGGGCAAATTGCAGAAAAGTCGGATACGGGGCGATGTCCGCGGATACGCGTTGATTCCGGTGTGCACGCACACCCGAATCAGCTTCCGCGAAAACTCACACGTCCGTATGGATGACGCGCACGTGTCTGTGAAGACCGCACGCGACCAAGTCGTCCCGTTTGGCGGGGCGTACTCAGTTCCTGGGTTTTTCCTGTTTTTGGATCGCGGCGTGCGATCACCACAGGACGCGATGCCCCGAGCGGTTTGTCCGGGCACCGAGAGGGTCATACAGTCTTCGCAACGCAATTTACGGATTTGAAAACCAAGCTACGAGCAAGAAACTACGCGCACCTGAACTGGGTTAAAAAACCCGAAGAATTCCGTGTCCGTGTCGTGTCCGACACGGAGAGAAATTAGTGTTAGGGTTCGCTGATTTGGGGGTTTCCGGCGGCGGTCCGGCCGGAGGAACACCGGGGAGGCCGAGGGCGGCTCGCCGGGGGAAGCTGGGGCAGTGGCTGGTGGCGGCGGAGCCGACGGGAAGTGGGCGGAGGGGCTGCCCGCTGTGCTGGAGTCGGGGACGGCTGCGGCCGGTTGCTGTCGGTGGTCGAGGGGTGTGGCGCCGGAGGAGGCGACTGCTGCGCCGGAGGAGGGCGGGCACGGCGGTGACAGAGGTGGCGCAGAGAGGAACGGCGGGTGGTCGGGGTGGCCGGAGAAGAGGGTGGTGACCGGAGAGAGCTGGGGGAGAGGGGTTTAAATAGGGCGGAGCGGCTGGGGGTCGGGCCGAGCAAGGCGGGGTCGTGGCGCGGAGTGGGCGGCGCTGCGCACGGAGGGCAGCGCTGCGCGCGGAGGGCAGCGCTGCGCGCGGAGGGCGGCGGTGGAGTCGGACGACGTGGGGGGTGCTGGGGGAGACCGGGTCAGGTGGGTGCGGGTCGGGTTCGGGTGGACCCGACCCGACCCGGTAGGGGTTTGGGTCTGGGCCGGAATTTGCGGGCTGGGCTGCTGGGCCGGTCCACTGGGCCGGGCCGGCCCAAGGAGAGAAAATAATAATAATAATAATAATAATTATTATTATTATTATTTAAAAATAGTTAATTAAATAAATAATTAATTTAAATAGTTTTTAGGCATTTAAAAATAGGTCTGAGGTCCAGAAAAATCCAGAAAAATTATCCTAAGTCCAGTTTTTTATTTTACACCCAAAAAATATTATTTCCATGATATTTTAATATTATTTATTAATAATTAAAACTCATTTAATAATTGAGAACCTTGATTTTAAATTCAGAAAATTCCCAGAAAATTCCAGAAAATTGGAAAAATCCAAGATTTAATAATTTTGAAAATTCAGGGGATTTACATATGGAAACCAAATCCACACGTACGCTGTAATATGAATATCAAATCCACAAGTGGTATAACTGTAATACAAGTCACAGGGTAAAATCTAAATCTCATCCACCAAAATCATATAGAAATAAATAACCAGTATCTATGAAACTAGATCTCAATAAGAAGTATCTAAGGATGATAGTTGGATGGAAACAAATCCACTACCAACTCGAATATAAGAGCAAATACAATATGAGTACAATACCACAACACAATATAAGAATACCAGCTATCCATCACAGCTCGAAGAGAAGACATCCTCGGATCACATGTAACCATCCAAATCTGCGCTCCTGCAAATACTCAAGAAAAGATACAACTGGCAGCGGAACAGGTCCTCAGAGGGACATAAAAAGATACTTAAACACATGCCAATAAAGTACTGAAATAAATATCCAAAGGGGTCGCCTAACCGTCTAAAGTGAATGCAGTTAAGAACAACTTTCCCAACGCGTGGGCTATCTGGCTGAAATGGGATTGGCATAGTTCTCTTGGAGATCCAGGAGCCTACAAAGGCACGACGTCTTTCGAACACCGAAGGCCCGCCTGATAATAATATAATATATAGTGGTCATCATGACCGCGCATCTCCGGCGGAGCGTACGGGTTACACAAGAAAAGTGTAACAGAGCCCACACGTCTTACTTGTTGTTCTCCCCACCCCATGCTCTAAGCATGTCACATCCATGACACGATAATACCTCTAATAACTGCCCAGTCTACTAGCATGCAAAGTTTCTAACAGCAGTTATTCCTAACGTACGGCCCACACGTACAGGAGGCCAACCCTGCACGCCAGTCCGTGATCTATATGAGACTCACAACTCGTGTAACAACTGTGTCACGGTCGATGAACCTAAAGATGCTACATGATGATGGGGTAGTCTCATAAACAAGGTCAATGCAAATACATAAATAAAAACATACTGCGACGACACCGTTGCGCGCATTTTATATAACAGTTAAAATATATGAAAAGACAAAAAATAAAGATGCATGCCACATATGGAATATAAATAACTGTACAATGTCAAGGTATACTTGCCTAGCAAGGAAGCTGCAATGTACCAATAACCTGCTCCAGAAATTGCGCAGAACAATCCAATATCCTATGTACACATAAATATAATATAATAGAATAATTAGTCATTACACTAGCACATACTCAACCACATTTATACTGGAATCAGAGGGTATACTAGGGGTAACAGTAGTCATCTAACACGGTCAATTACGCATTGAATTACGCGGGTGTCGCGTCTTCAAGTACTGTACGAAATCAGTCAGTCAACTGACAGGTGTCTATGCCAGTACGTTAGTGTACGCAAGGCAGACAAATTCATAAGTTCTTAGGGTCAACATGGTCAAGGTAAGTATGTGATAGTCCACGATGTCCTAGGGTCATACAGTCTGAATATTTAGTCATAATTATCAATTAGCATTTACTTACATATATATTCATATAACTATATAATAATATAACCATTAATTTATTTTAATTTATTTAATTCTAGAGTAATTACTCTAAAATTCTATTTTAATCTTATTATTCTGATTTTTATGTTAATTCCTAAATTTTGTCCAAAGAAACTGAATTTTATCAACTCGAGACTCATGGCACGCAAATCGAGGCGATCTGTTGACCAAAAAGTCAACCGATACAAACTCGACTTTCATGCATGATTTCCTGTAGATTTTAGTATCAAAAACATACTGGAATTTACGGCTCGTCTGAATTCAAATTTGTTTGGGAATTATGGCACATACAAATTTTTTATTGTGCATCGATAGTTAAATTCTAACCTAGAAGTTCTACAGAATTAAAGTATGTAAATACTTCGAAATGAATTCTGGGAAAAATATATGTCGATGATCTCGACATTAGCTTTCCGAAACTTTAAACGGTTCATGATTCTGATTCCTGGTTCTCCCGAAATCGCGAAAACATCGAAACACGTCTATTTTTGGATATGCTGTGCTCTACGAATTTTCCAGAATTTAATACTAATAATTTAGAAAAAAAATTTATATTATCAGAAATCTAACCTCATTATCGTTCTAACAAAAAAAACTGGAGCGTGTTTGGAGTCCGGAGCTAGGAGATATCGTCTTTTTAATTCGTCATAACTAGTAGAAAATGAGGCTAAATTTATGACGAATTTTGACTATTTTTGGACGAAAAAGAGAGGAATTTGGGAAAAAAAAAATGAAGGATGAGGTATTTATAATGGTGGACACTACTTAATTAAATACGAATAGGATTGGTTAATTTGGATAGGATTATGATGAATTTAAATAAGGATAGGATATGCATGAAGTTGATTTCCTAGTAGGTTCAGGATTTGAATTAATTTAAAATAGAGTTTAAATTTATCTCAATAATTTATAATCTTAAATATAATTAAAGATAATACAAATAATTTATAAAATCTTATTAATATCTATTAACACTAAATTAGTATCTATCTAATATTAAGACTATATATATCCAAATAAATCCTAAATATATTTAAAATCTAAATAAATTTCTTAAAATTCTAAATAAATTATAAAAAAATATAATTAAATATTTTAAACTAAAATAAATATTTGGTAGGAACGACATGCAAGTATGGTCGTATAGTAAATCATAGAAGTCCTAGAAATTTATGTTTTCTAAGTTTTAATTACCAAAAATTTTAGAAAAATCTCCAAAAATCTAAAATAACCTAAAATAATTCTAAATGAATATTTATATAAGTAAATATATCAAGAAATTTATTTTCTAATTAACTAAGAGCATATTCTAAATAAATTCAACATATATAATAAATATAATAATATAAAATATACATAAAATACCTATTTTGGGTGAGGGAGTTTACACAGGTTCACTGCGTGACTTGACAGGTTTATTTCGGGGAAAACGAAGCGTTCCTCGTACGCATTAACGCTGCTTTGAGAGCGGCTGAGTTTTACGCCATGGAGGCAATAAAGAACTCTGTCTTACGCTGGAGCGGCCTGGACGTACTGCACTTACGCGGATGGTCCTTTGAGCTTACACTTCATGCTGTGTTTTAGCAGAAAAAGTTCTGTTGCACGCTTGATGGCTCTGAAGGCCTCTGTTTACGCTGCTCTGCATCAAGAGGCTGCGTAGATCCTCCCAGCGTATTTTTTATGCTTCTACAACCGTTGAGTTCGAATCTTCGTTCAGAATTTGTTTGACCTATAATTTGTCCCATTTAGAGACCTTTACCTCTGGCACATATTTCGGTGCAAAGTGGCCCACATGTGGACCCGCTTTGACCCAAAATTATTGTTTTGCCCCTGTCTCCAAATTGGATTAAAGGGTAGTATTTTCTAGCTATCTCGCTGATTCCGAAGACGTTGATGATATTTATTTCAGCATCCGGAGACGTTCATTCAGAGGCCATAGTTTCTGATCCTCTGTACTTGACACCTGGACGCTTACATTACGCACCTTTCTTGTCAGACAAGTATACATTGTCATTGTACTGTGATTTATATTCCATATGGTGCATGCATTTTATTTCTGTTATTTAGTTCATATATTTTAAACTGCTATATAAACTGCGCGTCCAAGAATAACTTGGGTGCAACAACGGTGGTATCGTATTTTATCTTTATTATATATTATGCATGTCAACCTAGTTTTACGAGACCACCACATAATTTGGAGGCATCATTAGGTTTCATTGGCCGTGACACATCTGTTACACGAGTGTGAGTCTCATGTAGAACACGGACTTGCGTGACGGGCTGACCACCTGTACGTATGGGACGTACGATAGGAAGTAACTGCTAATAGAGATATGCTAGAAGACTTAGCAGTTATTAGACGTATTATTGTGTCATGGATATGGCATGAATAGAGCATGGGGTGGAGAGAACAACAAGTAAGGCGTTTGGGCTCCTTTGCAGTTTTCTTATGTAACCCGTATGCTCCACCGGAGATGTGTGGTATGATAACCCCTATATTATCTACATGCAGCCTCTGACATTCTAAAGACGTCATACTTTTTAGGCCCCTAATTCTCCGAGAGAATTATGCCAATCCTATTTTAGCTAGATAGACTACGTGTTGGAAAGTTGTTCTCAAAGTGCATTCACATAGACGGTTAGGCGACCCTTTGGATGTTTATTTTCAGTACTTTATTGGCATGCTTCTATGTATCTTGTTACGTCCCTCTGAGGACCTAATCCATTTCCAGGTGTAGACGATCATGACTATTCGCAGGAGCACGGATCAGGACTTGCTACTTCTCTCTCTTTCGAGGAGGTCTTGTAAACCCCCTTACCCAAAAATGGGTATTTTATGTGTACTTTGTATTTTGTGTATTTGTTTTAGATTATTTTTCAAAATAATTAAAACCCAATAATTTTATTAGGATACTTCACCGTGGTTTGGACATTAATAATATAGGATGGCCCCAAAACCTGTATCTTCCTTCATAGGAAGTAGCCTACACAGGTGACACTGCCTGTAGGATCTTTCCGTGGCACAGAAATTCGATCCATTGATATTAGTATGACATAAGTGTAAAAACCATAGATTATATATTAAATATTTATATATTATATATAAATTTAATTGTGGTTATTTTTTAATCCCAACTTTTCTACAAATAGTATCCCATAATTTTCCATGCCAAATTAGGCGAATTTCCTTTTTGTAAGGTGTGCATCTTATTTACTATTAACCTATTTCGTGGATGACCATTTAAATAATTACTTAGTTAATTAGATAATGCAGTTATTTGATTTATTATAACTAATTAAATATCTAATTATTAATTATAAAATATTTTATAAAATATTTTGAGTTTAGTATTTTATTAAAGCTTCATAAAGCAATTTTCTAGAATTTATTTTTGGTGTGCAAATATTCTTTTTTGAAATTTTATAATTTTATCTATATATATAAATATAGATATGTGTTAATAAATATATAGATAATAAATAATAATAATAATAGCAATAAAAATAATATTAACAATAATAATAGTAGTAATAATAATAATAATAATAATAATTAAGAAAAAGAAAAAGAAAAAAATACTAATAAATTAAAAACCTAATCAACTAACTAATAATTAACCATAATCCCTATAACTAACCCCCTAATCCTATTCAACAGCAAACACCCCAAAACTACCCCCAGACCCGCGCAGATCCCCTCTCCTCCCTGACTCACTCTCTCTCTCTCTCTCTCTCTCTCTCTCTCTCTCTCTCTCTCTCTCTATATATATATATATATATATATATATATATATATATATACATTAACACCAAAACTAAAACCTAACCCTAACCCTAGCCACCCCGACGCCGCCGCGCCTCCGGCCAACCCCGGCGACCTCAGCCCCCGCCGGTGCCGTCGCCGCCACGCGCCGCTGCCGCTCGCATCATCCGCGCCCGCACGCGGATGGCAGTGTATGTGCACAGTTATAGCCTCTCTTCAAGGTAATGTATCTCCCTCAATTTTGATTATTTTTGTGTGCGGTTTGTTCGTGTACGTTCATAACCTAACCCTCTAGGATTTTCATTCAAGCGACACAAGTTTTCGTGTCCCATATCGGTCAAAAAATTGACCGAAAAATGACCGAAAAACTGACCAAAACAGTTCAGAAACTTCAATCCAAACCCCCCATGTTCACACCCAATTTGCCACCAACCGGATTGATCGGATCTGTTGCACCTACATCATAAACAGACGTCCTTGCTGCAGCACGATGCATGGAGCGCGTCACCAGGAGGGAGTCCAGTCTGAAGCGGCCATTCACATCAGCACCATCCAGAGCATCATACGGGGAGTCTGCAAAGCGACCCCAGAGGAATCTACCTCAAAGAGCAGCACCTAGAGCCTTATCCCTTTCTACTTGTCACTACTGTGGCAAGGTAGGCCATATTGAGAGGGAGTGCAGACGCAAGTTGGGCTATGCCTGATTTGCGGGTCTAACCAGCATCCAGCCAAGGACTGCTCTGAGCGTCGAGAGGGAGCACCAACGTTAGATCGACCAGCTTTACCAGCACCGAGGCCAGCTTATCCAGCATTATGAGCACAACAGACGGGAGTTGGAGGAGTCAGACCACCAGCTCCAGGAGGGTATCAGCAGAGACCACCTTTGGCACCACAGATAGTACTATTCCAGCAGGCTCGTCAGCAGAGAGGTCCAGCTCAGGGACGAGGACATGCATTTGCATTGGCTATTGAGGAGGAAGCTACTGCAGGAGAGGTTATAGCAGGTACTATATTAGTAGCTTTATTACCTGCTGTAGCTTTATTTGATTCTGGAGCATCGTATTCATTCATAGCTGCTAGCTTCATAGCCACACATAGAGTAGCTACCGTACCCCTTTCGAAGACTAAGAGAATTCTTACGGGAGGTGGAATTATCCCAGTTAGGGACATCTGTAGATCTTGTTCGGTCGTAGTCTGTGGAAGAGAGATGTGAGCTCAATTTCTGATCTTTTCCATGTCAGATTATGATGTGGTACTTGGTATGGACTGGTTAAGTCAGTACCATGCGACCATATATTGTCGACTTGGTAGGGTTATATTTAGACCGCCTGGACATCCAGAGTTTGAGTTTCTTTGGGGAGCTATAGAGCAAGGTGTTCAGCCTACTCTTAGGGTACTATCTGTAGAAGGGGAGTCAGGTTACCCAAGAGTTATATCAGAGTTTGTGGATGTATTTCCTGATGATCTTCCAGGTTTACCACCTGATCGAGAAATAGAATTCATAATAGACTTGACTCCAGAAGCAGAGCCTATCACTTCATCAGTGTACCGGCTAGCACCTAAGGAGTTGGTAGAATTGAAGGAGCAAGTTGATGATCTTCTGAAGAAGGATTTTATTCGGCTCAGTATTTCACCACGGGGAGTATCCATATTATTTGTGCCAAAGAAGGATGGGACAGTACGCCTGTGTATTGACTACAGGGCACTGAATGTTGTAACTATTAAGAACCGGTATCCCTTGCACGCATTGACAACATATTCAATCAGTTGAGTGGTGCTAGGGTATTCTCGAAGATTGACCTTAGATCCGATTATCACCAGATTAGAGTAAGGAAGGAGGATATTCCGAAGACAGCCTTCAGGACCAAGTATGGACACTATAAGTTCTTAGTTATGTCGTTTGGTTTAACCAACGCACCAGCTGTGTTCATGAATTTGATGAATAGAGTTTTTCATCAGTACTTGGACAAGTTTGTGGTTGTGTTTATTGATGATATCTTAATATATTTCAAGAGCCACGAAGGGCACGAGGAGCATCTCAGAATCGTGCTAGAGACGCTGAGACAGGAGAAACTGTATGCCAAACTCAGTAAATATGAATTTTGTATGGATAAGGTGCCTTTTCTGGGACATATCATCTCAGGAGAAGGACTTTCAGTTAATCCAGAGAAGGTTGCTGCAATAAAAACTTGTCCTACACCTACATCAGTTGCAGAAGTGAGAAGTTTTTTCGGACTTGCTGGATATTACCGGAGGTTCGTAGATAATTTCTCAAGGATTGCGGAGCCAATGACGCGGTTGACACGTAAGGACCAGGAGTTTGCATGGACGAAAGATTGTCAGAAGGCCTTTGAAGAGTTGAAGAGGCGATTAACAACAGCACCAGTCTTGACTCTTCCTTCAAGATCGGAAGGCTTTGTTGTATATAGTGATGCGTCAGGCAGTGGACTATGATGTGTTTTGATGCAACATGGCAAATTTATCGCTTATGCATCGAGACAGCTGAAGGTCCATGAGAAAAACTACCCGACACACGATCTTGAGCTTGCTGCAGTAATATTTGCACTAAAGATATGGAGGCACTATCTTTATGGAGAGAAGGTAGAAATCTTTACTGATCACAAGAGTCTGAAGTATGTATATACTCAGAAAGAGCTCAATATGAGACAGAGACCATGGCTTGAGTTGATGGTCGACTTTGATATAGATCTGCAATACCATTCGGGCAAGGCGAATGTCGTAGCAGATGCACTCAGCAGGAAGCCTACAGCTTATTTCTTGACGATGCAGCCCCAGCTATTAAAGGATCTAAAGGAGCTCAAGATAGAGATTTTTTGCCCAGACAAAGTGGCTTGTTGGCGAATCTTAAAGTTAAGTCATCACTGGTGGAGAGGATTAAGGCGGCATTACCCACCAATGCTAGATTTTGAAGACTAAAAGAGAAGACGGAATCAGGCATGCAGACGGGACTTCGCATCCATGAGGACGGTACGTTAAGGTACGGAAATCGCCTATATGTTTCGAATGGGAATTGGGATATGAGTTGATGTCTGAAGCACATAGCTCCATGTACTCTATTCACCCGGGAGGAACAAAGATGTACCGAGATTTGAGACAGTATTATTGGTAGCATGGAATAAAGAGGGAGATTGCGCGATTTGTGGCAAAATGTTTGGTCTGCCAGCAAGTTAAGGCCGAGCATCAGAGAACTGCTGGTATGTTACAGCCGCTTTCCATACCTGAATGGAAGTGGGAATATATCACTTTGGATTTTGTTACAGGATTTCCAAGAATTCCCAGTGGAAAAGATGCAGTATGGGTTATTGTGGATCGACTCACTAAATCGGCACATTTTTTGCCGTTTAGAGTTGGACAGTCCACGGAATTACTAGCCGACATGTACATATGACAGATCGTAAGATTACATGGAGTACCGGTTAGTATTGAGTCAGATCGTGACTCAAGATTTACATCCCATTTTTGGTGAAGCATGCAAGAGAGTCTTGGCACCCGACTCAAGTTCAGTATTGCTTATCATCCACAACAGATGGTCAATCTGAGCGCACGATTCAGATCCTAGAGGATATGCTGCGATCGTGTATGTTAGACTTCAGAGGGTCTTAGGAAGACCATTTTTACTTGGTGGAATTTTCTTATAATAACAGCTACCAGGCGAGCATCCAGATGGCACTATTCAAGGCTTTGTACCACAGGAAGTACAGATCACCGATATGTTGGAGTGACGTTGGCGAGCGTCAGATACTGGGTCCAGAGTTAGTAATGCAGACAGTTGAGAAGGTAAAGCAAATTCAGAATCATCTTCGTGCAGCTCAGGACAAACAAAAGCATTGGGCTGATACACACAGACGACCTTTGGAGTTCAAGGAAGAAGAACACGTATTCTTGAGGATTTTACCTACTCAAGGTACTATTCAATTTGGGAGCAGAGGCAAGCTGAGCCCAAGGTACATTGGGCCATTTGATATTCTGGAGCGTATTGGTGAGGTGGCGTATCGTCTTGCATTACCTCCATCTTTAAAGGGAGTGCATGATGTATTATATGTCTCACAGCTGAGAAGGTACGTGACGGACCCAAGCCACGTAGTCGATCATTCTGAGATTACAGTGGGCCCTAGCTTGAGATATGAAGAGCAGCCAGTTGGGATACTCGACATCAGTGAGAAGATATTACGAGGTCAGACGATTAGACTGGTCCGAGTAGCCTGGAAACATTACTCTCACAGCGAATCTACATGAGAATGAGAGGATATCATACGCCAGCGTTATCCTCACCTATTCGAAGATGCAGGTATAACCTAAGCATTTTTTTTAGTCACAATATTTTAAATTTCCTTTAGTAGTTAATTCTTTGATTGCGAGGACGCAATCCTCTTAAGGGGGGTAGATTGTAAACACCCAAAATTTTCAAAAATTAAAGATGAATTTTTGGGAATTTTCTGTGATTTTTAACTAATTAAAATAAATGTTTTCTGAAATTAAATAAATTGTGTGATTTTATTAAATATTAAAATATTATGAAAGTAATATTTTTGGGTGTAAAATAAAATCTTAGATATAGTGTAATTTTCCTGGAATTTATTGGACCCCATAACTATTTTTAAAGACCTAAAAATAATATTTTAAATAAACCAAAATGAACCAACCTGAACCAAACCGCTTTAATCCTGAACCGAACTGACCCTAATTAAATAAACAAACCCAAACCCTAGCGGGTCGGATTATGACCCGACCCGCTGACCCATCAACCCGACCCAACCCTTATACTAGTGCTATAGTAACCCCTATTCCCTCGACTTCCCCGGCGCCGCTTCTCCTCCCCGCTGCCGGCGACGCTCCGCCTCCCCGGCCGTTTTGATCCACCGCGAAGCCTCTCCACCTTCCTAACCGCCAGCTTGACCTCCCCTATATAAACCCACGGCCACCCCCTTCACCACCACAGCCACCGCCACCCTCTCCACTGCCATCTCCGGCCACCCTCACACCCCGACCCTCACCGTGACCAGAGAACCCCGGCGACTTCTCCTCCAGCACCGCCGCAGCTACCCCGGCGACCCCCAGCAGCCACAACCTCCACAGCACCCACCGTTGCCGGCCGATCTTCGTCACGCCACCCCGCATTTACGCGAAGAAAAGTCGATACCTACCCCTGTTCAGGTGAGTGTTTTTCTCTCCTCGTCGCCTTGTTTTTCGTTCTGTCTGCTGTAACGCGTACCCTGCGTGACCCTCTCGAACCCCGTGTAACTAGTTCGGGGTATCGTGTCCTGTGTCGATCGCAAACTGCGATACAAAATCAAGAAAATAAACCCCCAATTTCTGAAAATTAGAAATTATCCCGAACTCCCCAGTTCACTACCGTTTTGCGACCAACCTGTTAAATATTTTCAAAATTTACTTAAACAATTATTTAGACCACTTAACCAAGTTTTAAAACCCTATTTTTAGTTTATTTTATTATGCTTTAGTTTGAAATTAATTCGAGGGTAAAAATGACCAAAATATTGGTTATTTAAAATCATAATTTTTTCGGAACTGGGTGCGCCCCGCTAAAAGAGGTGACTTGGTCGTGTGCGAGTTTTACCGAAAGATGCGCACTATCAATACGGACGTGTGAGATTTTACGAAAGTTGATTTGGAAGTGTGTGCACACCGGAATCAACGTGTATCCGTCGACAATACCCCGTATCGGCCCTGTTCTGAAACTTATTGTAACTTCGTGTACGCTCGTCGTATCAAAACAAAACTTGCTCCATTAGACTCGTAGCAATACGCTGGTCCTGTGACCCAAGTTTGGTTCGATTCCGAGAACGTTGATAAAATCTCGTATCGTGGGCCCCACGGCTCCACTTGATGGACGATTTTGTGATCGGCTCATCAAAATCCAGTTCTGGATATTCCGTTGGGTTTGTATCATCATTCTGGACTTTTAGACACTAAGTTTGACGAATTTAGAGAACATTGTCTCTGGCACATTTTTTGGTGCGAAATGGGCCACATGTGTACCCCGCTTTGACCAAAAACTGTCAATTTTGCCCCTGTGTCCAAATTAGACTTATGGACAGGCAATTCTAGCTATTTGATATCTTCTGAACATGATGGTAATATTTATTTCAGTATTCGGAGGAGTACCTGCAGATTTCGCTTACACCAGAGCAACTGCTAGAATTCAAACCCTAGGCAAGTGTACCTCGCCAAACTTTCAGTAATTTGTTTTATATTATTCTCTTGAGCTATTTCTATGATATATCTATTCAACCTAGTACCGTATGAAATTACTTAACGTTCGAATAATATTCGGGTATCAACACCGTACGCGGAGTTGTGTAACGTCACCTAGAGATGGATATCGAAACCCTATATATTCTCGTGCTTGCATTATCAAGTACGTCATACCACAGGACACCTGACACTATTCATGAGACAGAATCTTTCTGAATCATTCATGGTGATTCTGTATAGGCTACAGGATTCGTGACATAGACTTTATATATATCCATAGCTATCATATGACTTACTGCATTAGATATGATCTTGCGTGACATGGACATGAGACATCGTGAACATGAGGACGGGACGTTAAGGTGCGAAAATCGCCTATATGTTTCGAATGGGAATTGGGATATGAGTTGATGTCTGAAGCACATAGCTCCATGTACTCTATTCACCCGGGAGGAACAAAGATGTACTGAGATTTAAGACAGTATTATTGGTAGCATAGAATAAAGAGGGAGATTGCACGATTTATGGCAAAATATTTGGTCTGCCAGCAACTTAAGGCCGAGCATCAGAGAACTGCTGGTATGTTACAGCCGCTTTCCATACCTGAATGAAAGTGGGAATATATCACTATGGATTTTGTTACAGGATTTCCAAGAAGCCCCAGTGGAAAAGATGCAGTATGGGTTATTGTGGATCGACTCACTAAATCGGCACATTTCTTGCCGTTTAGAGTTGGACAGTCCACAGAATTACTAGCCGACATGTACATATGACAGATCGTAAGATTACATGGAGTACCGGTTAGTATTGAGTCAGATCGTGACTCAAGATTTACATCCCATTTTTGGCGAAGCATGCAAGAGAGTCTTGGCACCCGACTCAAGTTCAGTATTGCTTATCATACACAACAGATGGTCAATCTGAGCGCACGATTCAGATCTGTCATGACCCGCACCTGAAAATCGGGCATGAGTCGTGGGTACGTCCAGCCTACGCCGCAGAATCGGCGGTAGAACGCTGTAAAGGTCCGTTCTAGGTCAACCATATCTATCTATATCTCACAGAAAAATCCGACATGACCTCTCCAAAAGGAGGGCAAAACCACGCAATATATATATAAAATCCTCTCCCAAAGGAGGCAACCACGCAATATATATATATGAACTCTCAATCACAAAATCTAGGGAAAGAAATAAAGCACGATATGATATAAACAAGGAAACAGAACCAAAAGCAAGACAATCCAAAATAATACAGTCCAAGTCTACAAATAGCTACAACATCTCAAGCAACAAAAGAATAAGTACAGTCATCCAAAATACAAACCACTGGAAATATCCCAGGAAACCCACCTAGCTAACTAGGGTGCTATCGGCGTCTCCTCGGCGCACTCCTCCTCGATCACGGGGTCACAACAGTCGTCAACACCCGGCCCGTAGAACGTCGGGCAATAGTCCTCAGGATCCTCTGGAAAAAAATATGCCCAGTCAGGACTGGAGCGAAGTACATAACTCTGAAAGCAACTCTAAATGCATGGTAAGGTGTATATGACGAGCAATAGAAAAGTAATCAAGATGCACAGGAAATAAATATATGCTGGAGCACAATAAGTAGCTGCAATGTAAACTGGAGAACGATACAAGTAGTAAAAAAGTAACTGCAGGTGAGAAACATGAATACTAGCTAAGTGCCTTGAGCACAAGTTCGTTATGTGATCGGCTTAGGTTGCACATAAAAAACACTAAGATAACTCCGTTATGCGTGAGTTGCATAACCGACATACACATAAATACTGTTTGGCTTTGATCACATAACCAACTCACTACTCCCCTCCCCCATTAATACCATTAGATCCAACCACAACACGCTACGTACATGATAATAGCTCGCGCACACGAAGGCGAGAGCACAAGAAGCACATGATAGCACATGAGAATCAATACCCGAAGCACATGATGAAATACACGTGATAGAGTACCCGCTGAACACGGTAAGGGGGATAGCATCTCATGACGGGATCCACTAGTACCAGCTCGTGTAACAATGTGTCAGAATCAAGTATTACAGTTCTAGAACAGGTGATATAAACGCTATCATGAAATGGAAACTATCAGAGGTAGGTACTCGCCTGATGTCCTGAGCAACTGATGAGGATCGAGATCCGGACCGGTGTCGCAGGGACCTAATGCAAAAAGCAAGGATTAAACAGGGTTCTAAGCATTTAAACTGATATAAAATAATTAAAAACAGGCTTCTAGGGCTATTCTAGGTCGAACGGGTCAAACCGGTGAAAATTGGGTTAAAAAGTCAACCCGGGGTCCAAAAAGTCAACTCTATGCCAAAACTAGGTCAAATGTTGACTTTTACAGTCAACGGGGACAATTATGGTCAAAACTAGATCAAACTAGGGTGCCCCTGAAATTCTAGGTCAAACCGAGCTCATTAAGCTACTAAACTCTCAAACTCGCCTAATCGGGATACCGGAATACTCTCGGTATCCGATACCTCGCCCTAGGCCACGCACCCCGCCTAAACCCTCTAAAACCTATGCTAGCACGCGTAAATATATATATATAAACATATAAAAATCATTCCAAAGTATTTCCTAGGCTATTGCTCAAATACCCCGCTCGAAACTCAATACCTTGAATATCTCAAGGTATCGAGATACCTCGGTATCTCAAGGTATTGAGGTTTCGCTCTAAAACCCTCTAACTAGCTATCTAGCTATTGATTATGCACCTAGCTATTAATCTAGGCTAGGTAATATATATATCTATCATATTTATATATATCTAAGTAGGTATCTACCTATATATATAGATATCCACACAAATATACCCAAATACCCAATACCTTACCTAACATAACACATATATATATATATATATATATATATATATATATATATATATATATATATATATATATATATATATATATATATATATATACTAGTATATATGTACGTGCTTTGCACGTATCTTGGAGTTGATGATTTTGATGAGTTGGTTTAACTTTGTTGCTTTTAATTATATAGGTTAAGAGTTCAACCATTGGAATTCCTTGGTAATAGCTTCAAAAACTTAGCAAGTAGCATGAATATTTGATTTCTATAATATATTAATGCATCCCTTAAATGGTTGTCATTGAAATTTATTGTAGGTATTATTTTTAATTAGTAAATATAATGAAGGGTATTTTTGGAAAGAAAACTTTCACGGTGAAGCCTACTTTCCTCATTATATAGTAGAATAGATATATTACCTATCAAGATATCTATATATATATATATATATATATATATATATATATATATATATATAACTATAGGTATATAGATATCTATCTCTTAGATAGATAAAACTATCTATCTACCTATCTACCTATCTAGTATCTATCTATCTAAATACCTAGCTATCTATCTATCTATCTATCTAACTATCAACATATGTATATATATATATATATATATATATCAATCTCTCACTCTCACTAAACCTCACTAACCCTACTGCTACTAGCCGCTGCTACTGCTCCCTAACATTGCTGCTAAGCTGCTGCGGCTGCCTGCATTTGCTACTGCTGCTGCTGCTCTTGCTGAGCCTGCTGCTGCTGCTGGCTTTGCTGCTATTGCTGCTGGTTTGCTGCTGCTGCAGCTCCTTGCTGCTGCTGTGCTGCTGCTGCAGTGCAGCAGCAGCTGCTGCTCGCTGCGGCTGTGCTCTTCCTCCCCTCCAAACATACACACCCACACTCCTATACATATATATATATATCATCCTCTATATATATATATATATATACATACATATATATATATATATATCTATATATATAACTAGATACATATATATGCACACACCTATATATCTATATATTAACACACACTAACACACACACCTCCACACTCACAAACACACTAATACACACACACTCACACACAATATATATACATAGCTACATATATATATATACACTTAATATATATATATATCTACACACACTCTCAACTATATATATATATATATATATATATATATATATATATATATATATATATATATATATATATATATATATATACATACACCCAAAATATATATATACATATACACACACACAAGCACACTTACACATATACGTATATATATACATAGACATATACACACACAAGCACATAGATATAAATACACTCATATATATATATATATATATATATATATATATATATATATATATATATATATATATATATATATATATACATAAACACACATACATATATATATAAATATATATATATATGGACACATATACACTAACACAACACAACACACAACGACACACAAACCACACGCCCCACTCACGCCCAACGACCCCGACACTCACCAATACCCTAAAATATAACTCGAAAACTCTAGCACACACTCCCCGATACTAACCTAATGCGCGCACAAGTCCGAAATAAGGAAACCAAGTCGAAATGGATGTTCGGTCATTTCGACGAACACGTGGTGTGCGGCTCGGAAAATCTCCTGAAACGTACACCAAACGAACTCGAAATCGGCCTAAAATTTACCCACGCGCTCTACACGATATCTAGATCTTAGAAAATGTGCTCCTGCATCGATTCTAGGTCCGTGGTGGAAACGCACACGCACTTAGAATCGGCGATGACGAAAAGCCCCAATTTCGTCCGAAACGCCCGTTTCTCCGCGACGCGGCTTCCCGTGTCCAAACGGAGACACGTACTCACTCTCTAGACACCCGACAACATCTACCTAGGTCCGTCTAACCTAGGGCATCACCCAAAATTGGGCCAATTTCGGATTCCACCCAAAATCGACACAAAACCTAATGTCAAAGTCTCTAAACTCAACCAAACTAGTTCCAACTTCTTCCTACGGGTAGGCTTAGGGTCTAGGAAGGTTCTACAACACTAATTACACTACACAAAAATAATTAGGAAGGGAAAAGTTAGGTTTTACCTCTTGGGAGTTGGAATCCCAAAGCCAAAGTCTCACAACCCCTAGAAATCACCTCCCTCAAGCTCCAAGTCACCAAAACTAGCCTCCACACAAAGTCTAGGCTCCACACATCTAGGTTAGAGAAAATGTAAGGTTAGGGTTAGCTTAAGGAAGAAGGAATGAAAGAAGAAAGAAGAAAAGTGAAGAGGGAACTCACCTTGGAGAAGAAGGAAGAAGGAAGAAGAAGTGGAGAAGAAGAAATGAAGAAGAAGAAGTGGAAAATGAGGAAGAATACAAAGAGGGGGGGCTGCTGCTGAAATCGGGAATGGGTAGGTAGGGGGGGTCCGGCCACATATAAAAATGGGGGATTTACATGTACAAAGGTCCAAAATGCCCTCCCGTAACTCGGTTTTGGGTTTCGGGGTCCAAAAACACTCAAACTAGCTCCAAATCTCTCTAACTAACCTCCTAAAAATAAAATAATAAATCTAAGCCCCAAAATAATTCTCACAAAGGTGTGGGCTGGGTTGGACATGGGTCCACTAGGGTCTGACATGGGTCCAGGCTAGCCAAAACCCTAAAACAATCATTAAAAAAATTAAAATAAGCACTAAATAAATATAAATATAATTAATTAAATACAAACCACTATTTATCAAAAAAAAAATATACCCTATTTTTTAGAATTGGGTAGTGACAAGATCCTAGAGGATATGCTGCGATCGTGTATGTTAGACTTCAGAGGGTCTTAGGAAGACCATTTTCACTTGGTGGAATTTTTTTATAATAACAGCTACCAGGCGAGCATCCAGATGGCACTATTCAAGGCTTTGTACCACAGGAAGTACAGATCACCGATATATTGGAGTAACGTTGGCGAGCGTCAGATACTGGGTCCAGAGTTAGTAATGCAGACAGTTGAGAAGGTAAAGCAAATTCAGAATCATCTTCGTGCAGCTCAGGACAAACAAAAGCATTGGGCTGATACACACAGACGACCTTTGGAGTTCAAGGAAGAAGAACACGTATTCTTGAGGATTTCACCTACTCGAGGTACTATTCAATTTGGGAGCAGAGACAAGCTTAGCCCAAGGTACATTGGGCCATTTAATATTCTGGAGCGTATTGGTGAGGTGGCGTATCGTCTTGCATTACCTCCATCTTTAGAGGGAGTGCATGATGTATTACATGTCTCACAGCTGAGAAGGTACGTGACGGACCCAAGCCACGTAGTCGATCATTCTGAGATTGCAGTGGGCCCTAGCTTGAGATATGAAGAGCAGCCAGTTGGGATACTCGACATCAGTGAGAAGATATTACGAGGTCAGACGATTAGACTGGTCCGAGTAGCCTGGAAACATTACTCTCCCAGCGAATCTACATGAGAACGAGAGGATATCATACGCCAGCGTTATCCTCACCTATTCGAAGATGCATGTATAACCTAAGTATTTCTTTTAGTCACGATGTTTTAAATTTCCTTTAGTAGTTAATTCTTTGATTGCGAGGACGCAATCCTCTTAAGGGGGGTAGATTGTAAACACCCAAAATTTTCAAAAATTAAAGATGAATTTTCGGGAATTTTCTGTGATTTTTAACTAATTAAAATAAATGTTTTCTGAAATTAAATAAATTGTGTGATTTTATTAAATATTAAAATATTATGAAAGAAATATTTTTGGGTGTAAAATAAAATCTTAGACATAGTGTAATTTTCCTGGAATTTATTGGACCCCATAACTATTTTTAAAGACCTAAAAACAATATTTTAAATAAACCAAAATGAACCAACCTGAACCAAACCGCTTTAATCCTGAACTGAACTGACCCTAATTAAATAAACAAACCCAAACCCTAGCGAGTCGGATTATGACCCGACCCGCTGACCCATCAACCCGACCCAACCCTTATACTAGTGCTACAGTAACCCCTATTCCCCCGACTTCCCCGGCGCCGCTTCTCCTCCCCGCTGCCGGCGACGCTCCGCCTCCCCGGCCGTTTCGATCCACCGCGACGCCTCTCCACCTTCCTAACCGCCAGCCTGACCTCCCCTATATAAACCCACTGCCACCCCCCTTCACCACCACAGCCACCGCCACCCTCTCCACTGCCATTTTCGGCCACCCTCACACCCGACCCTCACCGTGACCAGAGAACCCCGACGACTTCTCCTCCAGCACCGCCGCAGCTACCCCGGTGACCCCCAGCAGCCACAGCCTCCACAGCACCCACCGTTGCCGGCCGATCTTCGTCACGCCACCCCTCATTTACGCGAAGAAAAGTCGATACCTACCCCTGTTCAGGTGAGTGTTTTTCTCTCCTCGTCGCCTCATTTTCCGTTCGGTCTGCTGTAACGCGTACCCTGCGTGACCCTCTCGAACCCCGTACAACTAGTTCGGGGTATCGTGTCCTGTGTCGATCGTAAACTGCGATACAAAATCAAGAAAATAAACCCCCAATTTCTAAAAATTAGAAATTGTTCCGAACTCCCCAGTTCACTACCGTTTTGCGACCAACCTGTTAACTATTTTCAAAATTCACTTAAACAATTATTTAGACCACTTAACCAAGTTTTAAAATCCTATTTTTAGTTTATTTTATTATGCTTTAGTTTGGAATTAATTCGAGGGTAAAAATGACCAAAATATTGGTTATTTAAAATCCTAATTTTCCCGGAACTGGGTGCGCCCCGCTAAAAGAGGAGACTTGGTCGTGTACGAGTTTTACCGAAAGATGCGCACTATCAATACGGACGTGTGGAATTTTGCAAAAGTTGATTTGGATGTGTGTGCACACCGGAATCAACGCGTATCCGTCGACAATACCCCGTATCGGCCCTGTTCTGAAACTCATTGTAACTTCGTGTACGCTCCTCGTATCGAAACAAAACTTACGCCATTAGACTCGTAGCAATACGCTGGTCTTGTGACCCAAGTTTGGTTCGATTCCGAGAACGTTGACAAAATCTCGTATCGTGGGCCCCACGGCTCCACTTGACGGACGATTTTGTGATCGGCTCATCGGAATCCAGTTCTGGACATTCCGTTGGGTTTGTATCATCATTCTGGACTTTTAGACACTAAGTTTGACGAATTTAGAGAATATTGTCTCTGGCACATTTTTTGGTGCGAAATGGGCCACATGTGTACCCCGCTTTGACCAAAAACTGTTAATTTTGCCCCTGTGTCCAAATTAGACTTATGGACAGGCAATTCTAGCTATTTGATATCTTCTGAACATGATAGTAATATTTATTTCAGCATTCGGAGAAATACCTGCAGATTTCGCTGACACCAGAGCAACTGCTGGAATTCAAATCCCAGGCAAGTGTACCTCGCCAAACTTTCAGTAATTTGTTTTATATTATTCTCTTGAGCTATTTCTATGATATATCTATTCAACCTAGTACCGTGTGAAATTACTTAACGTTCGAATAATATTCGGGTGTCAACACCGTACGCGGAGTTGTGTAACGTCACCTAGAGATGGATATCGAAACACTATATATTCTCGTGCTTGCATTATCAAGTACGTCATACCACAGGACACCTGACACTATTTATAAGATAGAATCTTTCTGAGTCATTCATGGTGATTCTGTATAGGCTACAGGATTCGTGACATAGACTTTATATATATCCATAGCTATCATATGACTTACTGCATTAGATATGATCTTGCGTGACATGGACATGAGACGTCGTGAATATGAGGACGGGACGTTAAGGTGCGGAAATCGCCTATATATTCCGAATGGGAATTGGGATATGAGTTGATGTCTGAAGCACATAGCTCCATGTACTCTATTCACCCGGGAGGAACAAAGATGTACCGAGATTTGAGACAGTATTATTGGTAGCATGGAATAAAGAGGGAGATTGCACGATTTATGGCAAAATGTTTGGTCTGCCAGCAAGTTAAGGCCGAGCATCAGAGAACTGCTGGTATGTTACAGCCGCTTTCCATACCTGAATGGAAGTGGAAATATATCACCATGGATTTTGTTACAGGATTTCCAAGAAGCCCCAGTGGAAAAGATGCAGTATGGGTTATTGTGGATCGACTTACTAAATCGGCCCATTTCTTGCCGTTTAGAGTTGGACAGTCCACGAAATTACTAGCCGACATGTACATATGACAGATCGTAAGATTACATGGAGTACCGGTTAGTATTGAGTCAGATCGTGACTCAAGATTTATATCCCATTTTTGGCGAAGCATGCAAGAGAGTCTTGGCACCCGACTCAAGTTCAGTATTGCTTATCATCCACAACAGATGGTCAATCTGAGCGCACGATTCAGATCCTAGAGGATATGCTGCGATCGTGTATGTTAGACTTCAAAGGGTCTTAGGAAGACCATTTTCACTTGGTGGAATTTTCTTATAATAACAGCTACCAGGCGAGCATCCAGATGGCACTATTCAAGGCTTTGTACCACAGGAAGTACAGATCACCGATATGTTGGAGTGACGTTGGCGAGCGTCAGATACTGGGTCCAGAGTTAGTAATGCAGACAGTTGAGAAGGTAAAGCAAATTCAGAATCATCTTCGTGCAGCTCAAGACAAACAAAAGCATTGGGCTGATACACACAGACGACCTTTGGAGTTCAAGGAAGAAGAACACGTATTCTTGAGGATTTTACCTACTCGAGGTACTATTCGATTTGGGAGCAGAGACAAGCTGAGCCCAAGGTACATTGGGCCATTTGATATTCTGGAGCGTATTGGTGAGATGGCGTATCGTCTTGCATTACCTCCATCTTTAGAGGGAGTGCATGATGTATTAAATGTCTCACAGCTGAGAAGGTACGTGACGGACCCAAGCCACGTAGTCGATCATTCTGAGATTGCAGTGGGCCCTAGCTTGAGATATGAAGAGCAGCCAGTTGGGATACTCGACATCAGTGAGAAGATATTGCGAGGTCAGACGATTAGACTGGTCCGAGTAGCCTGGAAACATTACTCTCCCAGCGAATCTACATGAGAACGAGAGGATATCATACGCCAGCGTTATCCTCACCTATTCGAAGATGCAGGTATAACCTAAGCATTTCTTTTAGTCACCATGTTTTAAATTTCCTTTAGTAGTTAATTCTTTGATTGCGAGGACGCAATCCTCTTAAGGGGGGTAGATTGTAAACACCCAAAATTTTCAAAAATTAAAGATGAATTTTTGGGAATTTTCTGTGATTTTTAACTAATTAAAATAAATGTTTTCTGAAATTAAATAAATTGTGTGATTTTATTATATATTAAAATATTATGAAAGTAATATTTTTGGGTGTAAAATAAAATCTTAGACATAGTATAATTTTCCTGGAATTTATTGGACCCCATAACTATTTTTAAAGACCTAAAAACAATATTTTAAATAAACCAAAATGAACCAACCTGAACCAAACCGCTTTAATCCTGAACCGAACTGACCCTAATTAAATAAACAAACCCAAACCCTAGCGGGTCGGATTATGACCCGACCCGCTGACCCATCAACCCGACCCAACCCTTATACTAGTGCTACAGTAACCCCTATTCCCCCGACTTCCCCGGTGCCGCTTCTCCTCCCCGCTGCCGGCGACGCTCCGCCTCCCCGGCCGTTTCGATCCACCGCGACGCCTCTCCACCTTCCTAACCGCCAGCCTGACCTCCCCTATATAAACCCACGGCCACCCCCTTCACCACCACAGCCACCGCCACCCTCTCCACTGCCATCTCCGGCCACCCTCACACCCCGACCCTCACCGTGACCAGAGAACCACGGCGACTTCTCCTCCAGCACCGCCGCAGCTACCCCGACGACCCCCAGCAGCTACAACCTCCACAGCACCCACCGTTGCCGGCCGATCTTCGTCACGCCACCCCTCATTTACGCGAAGAAAAGTCGATACCTACCCCTGTTCAGGTGAGTGTTTTTCTCTCCTCGTCGCCTCATTTTTCGTTCTGTCTGCTGTAACGCGTACCCTGCGTGACCCTCTCGAACCCCGTGCAACTAGTTCAGGATATCGTGTCCTGTGTCGATCGCAAACTGCGATGCAAAATTAAGAAAATAAACCCCCAATTTCTGAAAATTAGAAATTGTTCCGAACTCCCAGTTCAC
This sequence comes from Iris macrosiphon, assembly GCA_036927795.1. Classification (NCBI taxonomy): domain Eukaryota; kingdom Viridiplantae; phylum Streptophyta; class Magnoliopsida; order Asparagales; family Iridaceae; genus Iris; species Iris macrosiphon. The sequence continues at coordinate 120,760,397 of JAYESA010000016.1, read as the reverse complement.
TATCGTTTTACGACCAACCTGTTAAATATTTTCAAAATTCACTTAAATAATTATTTAGACCACTTAACCAAGTTTTAAAACCCTATTTTTAGTTTATTTTATTATGCTTTAGTTTGGAATTAATTCGAGGGTAAAAATGACCAAAATATTGGTTATTTAAAATCCTAATTTTCCCGGAACTAGGTGCGCCCCGCTAAAAGAGGCGACTTGGTCATGTGCGAGTTTTACCGAAAGATGCGCACTATCAATACGGACGTGTGGGATTTTGCGAAAGTTGATTTGGATGTGTGTGCACACCGGAATCAACGCGTATCCGTCGACAATACCCCGTATCGGCCCTGTTCTAAAACTTATTATAACTTCGTGTACGCTCGTCGTATCGAAACAAAACTTGTACCATTAGACTCGTAGCAATACGTTGGTCCTGTGACCCAAGTTTGGTTCGATTCCGAGAACGTTGACAAAATCTCGTATCGTGGGCCCCACGGCTCCACTTGACGGACGATTTTGTGATCGGCTCATCAAAATCAGTTCTGGATATTCCGTTGGGTTTGTATCGTTATTCTGGACTTTTAGACACTAAGTTTGACGAATTTAGAGAACATTGTCTCTGGCACATTTTTTTGTGCGAAATGGGCCACTTGTGTACCCCGCTTTGACCAAAAACTGTCAATTTTGCCCCTGTGTCCAAATTAGACTTATGGACAGGCAATTCTAGCTATTTGATATCTTCTGAACATGATGGTAATATTTATTTCAGTATTCTGAGGAGTACCTGCAGATTTTGCTGACACCAGAGCAACTGCTGGAATTCAAACCCCAGGCAAGTGTACCTCGCCAAACTTTCAGTAATTTGTTTTATATTATTCTCTTGAGCTATTTCTATGATATATCTATTCAACCTAGTACCGTATGAAATTACTTAATGTTCGAATAATATTCGGGTGTCAACACCGTACGCGGAGTTGTGTAACGTCACCTAGAGATGGATATCGAAATCCTATATATTCTCGTGCTTGCATTATCAAGTACGTCATACCACAGGACACCTGACACTATTCATGAGACAGAATCTTTCTGAGTCATTCATGGTGATTCTGTATAGGCTACAGGATTCGTGACATAGACTTTATATATATCCATAGCTATCATATGACTTACTGCATTAGATATGATCTTGCGTGACATGGACATGAGACGTCGTGAACATGAGACGTATGATTACATTAGGTGGGGAGAGACACACAGGCTACAGGCTGATTTTATATATATATTATTATTGTGAGGCGGTAGACTCTACATCAGAGCTAGGCACATTACGTGATATTACTGCTACCGGCTCCCCGACACAGAGCTTGTAGTGGTCTCAGCCTGAGTACTAGTGATGCTCTCACTTGCATATCACATAGCTGGTTACATAGTTTACCCTATTGATTCATTTATTATTGTACTGCATTTATTTTGGCTTGAGTTATTTTGTACCTTGTTATGTCCCCTGAGGACCTGGATCCGGATTATGTCCCGAGGTATAGCAGAGGAGTTCTATCCCGAGGTATATGGGGCAGGAGCAGGAGCAGGACCAGACACTGGAGCTGAACCGATTCCCGTGGACGAGGTAATGGCCGAGGATTTCTCCTGAGTATCTGTTATCTATACTCAGTCTTTGATGTTATTAGACTCCTTTATTTATTATTTAATGAACCATTATATCAGACTTATTATCGGATTGTTCCCCGATATACTTTATTGAGACTTGATGTTGGTTATATTTTATTATGCTGATATTGATCATATTTATCTTATATGGATGAGATTAGATTGTGACATGTTTAGTAGACCTTTATTATTGTTTTATAGCTTAAGTACACCTTGATGGGTCCATTAAATTGGGTTTGCCCATTAGAGTGTGCTGCTGGCCATTGCCACGTGGCTAGTCCCTCGGTGTTTTGGGACTAGGGCGTGACATAGTTTTTGTGGTGGCCCATGCAGGTCTACGACTAAATTATTCGATTTCAACTAAGGGACCGAGCAAACCTGCGAAAACCTGCGATAAGGATAGGATAAGTTATTGGATCTCATCCATTTTTGAATTATTTTTTATCTTTATATATCGGATTCAAATTAATTGCTTGATTTGCATCCTGTCTTGATTCCTCTGTGCGTTCTCATAGTTTATTTTTAATGCAGAATAATGGATCCAAGAATCGATGACAAGAATCCCTTAGGTATACCACAAGATGCTGTGGTCACCTATGATGATGGAGTGACACCAGAAAATAGAGGACAATCATCTCAAAGCGATCAAGCTGGCCAGCATACTTCAAGGTTTAGGCGTGATGACATCCTACCTCCGCCGCAGTTCACTCCACCGATGCCTGTTTTTCCACCAGGGCAAGCCATAGACGGGCAGTAGATGTTTCAAATGTTTTACACCATGATGCAAGCCCAACAGCAGGTTCAACAAGAAGCTCAGCGTCATGAGGCAGAGAATTTGAGGAACAGCCTAGTAACCATAGTGGAGCAGGCGAACCCATTAAATTGGGTTTGCCCATTAGAGTGTGCTGCTGGCCATTGCCACGTGGCTAGTCCCTCGGTGTTTTGGGACTGGGGCATGACAAGCATAATGGCTTCAGGAACTCATGTACGATCTTCCAAAGGTTGGTGCACAGATTTTGGCTTTACCAATATACTGCGACAACTAGGCAGCAACAGTAGCATCTAACGATCTCTTCAATGGAAAAAAGATGACTGTGTGGCTTCGGCACATCACTGAATAATCTCTTCAAGGCTGGTGTCATTTTAGTGGTGGATGTTCGAAATCAGGAGAACCTAGCGGATTCGTTCACTAAAGGTCTCAAGCGCCATCTAGTCGAAGACACAACATATAAAATTGGCTTGAAGGACCTCTGATATTGTGTCTTTGTAATCCTACCATTAAGTTTTATGCTATTAGTTTTAAAAAAAATCTACTAGGCATCTAGTTTTTGGTTCAAGGGAGGACCACTGACTTAAAAAATATCAGGCACAGTGGGTAGTCCCTTGGGACAGTATAGGATATGTACCCGAAACTACTGTAGTCTACTATATGTTCTTTATAGAAATATTCATGTGTAAGGATGGCTTCGACGCCTTAATGATTTCTCGGGCAGAGTAAAATATCCGACGTGCGTTACAGGAAGCACATGTAGTTCAGCACTACAAGGGGCTTTTATCCCATACTACAGTGGTATGACACCACAATTTGGTTAAAGATGTAAACCCTCGGCTGCGAGCAATATCACAGCGGCAGTAGCACTGCAAATAGGAAGGTAGCCTAATGTTGAAAAGATAGAGAGTTATAGCACAACACTACTAAGAGGTCGGTGACCTCATGCTACAGTAGGTGACACCATATGAGGTAGTTAACCTCGGCTGCGAGCCATACACAGAGGCGTAGCACCACACGGAAGTGCAAGACATCATGCTGGGATGTAGTACAACACTACTAAGAGGCTAGTGACCTTATACTACTATGGATGACACCATAAGAGGTAGTTAACCTCAGCTGCGAGCCATGTCACAGCGGCGTAGCACAGCACGGAAGCTCAAGACTTCATGCTGGAAAATATTAAACTCTCTTAAAAGGAACTCACCTAAGTGTATGGACAGAGATATAGGCCATCTCTTGGGGGTAAACTTGTAGACACCCAAAATACATACACCAAAACCAGGTCATCACAGGGACTTTAATGTGCGACCGAAGGCACAACTGATGTCATTGTGCGAGTGGGAAGAACAACAACTATAGTTCAAAATTCAAGGGTAGTCCATTCTAGTATCGTACTATTGTTTGACCCATGCAGGAAGATTCAAGTCGTGAGCGACATCTATCCTAATGCAAGATGGGCAGTCACTGTGAGGAACGCTCAACCATATATTATGATATATGTCGGAGATTATTGGTGTTTTCACTTTACTTTGGGAGTTTTAGTCCCACATTGGAAAACTACCAATGTGTATATCTCAATATATAGCTTAGCTTAGTATTGGTATATGCACATGGGGTGGTGGCCCATGTGGGTTGACTTTCCTAGAGGTATTACGTGTGAACCCCTTTATGTCACCCTCACTTTTCTAGCTAGGGATAGTTTGGTAATTTGGTATGGGGTATTTAAAATATAATATTTATATTAATGTGATGATTGTAGTAATTATTTATTTATGTTGAGCTTTAATTATTTGCGGCTAGTATTATTTATTTTAGTTAGAGGCTTGTGTGATTTATTTAGTTAGAGAGACTAGACAATATTAACTTATCACATATGGGCCTATTTAGATTTATCATGACAAATAAGTGAGCCCAACTTAGACCCAAGCTCATTAGTCATTCCAATAATTAAATTAGGAGGGGTTATGTAATTACAATTAGTTAGAGACTTCCAAATATACCCATCCTTAATTATTTCTCATAATGCAACATGTAGGGAGAAATTTGGACCTTTGACATTGCTTGAGGAAGGGGAAAAGGGGCCGGCCATAGTAAGGGGGGTTCTCCTCTCTCTCTCTCTCTCTCTCTCTCTCTCTCTCTCTCTCTCTCTCTCCTCATTTGCATTTTATTTTGTGTCCAAATTCTTTATCCCCATTTTTTCAAATTTTCTCCATTGAATTTTCACACAATTCACCACCAATTCTTACTCAATTCATCATTCTTGGAGTCTTAAAGCTTGGAGAAACAAGGAGCACAAGGAGGAGAAGCTTTGGAGCTAGAGATCGTGTCCGGATCATGTCCAATTGTAATTTTATTGGGAATCCATATCCTAATTGGTAATTCCTGAATTTTCTCTTATTGTAGCTTCTTAATCATATATTTGACCATTAGGAATGACCCCATGGCATAGGACTACCTATAGGAACACGTTCTAGGCTAATTGGCTTTGTATTGTAAGATCTATGAGGTAACTTGTGTGTAGGTTGGGAAAATTATGAATTTGATACCTCAATTATGTGTCATGAGACTAATTAGATATAATTAGACTTAGATCGGGATTATTGGACTAGGTACGTGTCCACAAATGGATACTATAGGCCGTATCACGGTATCTTGCGATACGGTGTGATACAAAGTTAATTTTGGGTGAATTACATAAATTTTCTTCATGATGTGTTACAATGACTTCTAATAGTTGTAATTTTATATTTAAGACTTGTAGGAATGATTAATTGTGGGTTATGGGGAGTTTGGCACCTCATTGGGTTGAGTATCATAGATATCCTAGTATGCACTATAGGTATTTGTCTTAATGTCTATATATATATATATATATATATATATATATATATATATATATGTGTGGGGGGGGGGGTGTTTAGTGATATATTTATATATCTATATGTGTGTAGGTATAGTGATATATATATATATGTTAGTGTGTGGATGTCTAAGTGTGTGCAAGGAGTGATTGGATAGTCGGGTACTGCAGTATTTGCAATGTAGCAGAAATGCATCAATTGCAATAGTAGTGCAGCAATATCTACAGCATGCTGCAGCAAGCATGCACAACAAGTGTAAAAATATTAGCAACAGCATGCTGCAGCATACGTGCACAACAAGTACAGCAGTTCAGCAAGCAATGAGCATTGCAACAAGGGAAGCATGGCCTAACAGCAAATGCAGCAGCAGTGGAGTATCAGCAGAATATTTTAGTAGCAGAGCAGCTCGTGTGCAGTAGCAACAAGCAGAGCAATGCAGCAACAGCATAGCATTACACTAGCAGAGTACAACAACTATAGCAAGCAGCAACTAGCAGTGCAAGCAGAGCAATGCAGCAGCAGAAAGAGAAGCATGCTCGAGCACAGCAAGCAGCAACTAGTGTCCAGTACAAGGGTAGATGATAGGTAGTGTGGTGAGTATGTGCAATAATAATTGTAGTGAAGATTAGGTATCTTGAGTTAAGTATCAAGGAGCAAGTGTCATTGTATTAATATTCAGAGTGTGTTGCTGACAGGAATACTGGGGTATTTGTGTGCAAGATTCAAGTGATGCACATTAATATGAGTGTAGGAGACTGGTTTTGTATATGTTACAGTACACAACATGGTGTAGTGAGCAAGACATTATGATTGGGAGGGGGGGCAGGTAAGAATTTGTGAGAGAGAGAGAGAGAGAGAGAGAGAGAGAGTCTAGAGTGTTGATATACATCAATGTACAAGAGGTAGAAGGTTGGTATCTATGTGTAAGAGTGAGGTATCAGTAGCTAAAGGGGGTGACTTATACTAAATTGTATCAGTGAGTGTTGGCTTATGCAAGGTGAGTTTTAAGTTAGATATTGGAATTAGTCTATGTATATAGATATTTTGGGCACATGTAATGGGGGAGGGAAGTTGACTGCCATGGGTGATACTTGGAAATATGTAAGTATGGGGTAGTGGGTAGTTTGGTACACATGTACCAATGTAAGTTATGAGTTAGACTAAGATAATATTTAACATGGGTTTATACATAGATATCGGGTTATGGTTGTACCTATACCTAGCTAAGGTATTGTTGATACTAGTATAGGTAATTAGAAATAGCTAGTGTTTTAAGTTAGGTATATTATATTGATACTTAAGGTATTCTAATATCTAGTATTAGCTAGTATAGCTTGTATCATTGCGATACCAACCTAATAATTTAGATACATGCTCATACAACCTAGAAATAGCTAGTGTGACCAAGTTTGACTAGTTTGGTCTAGAGTTGACCTAGTTTGACAGTTTGGATCTTGATACATGCATTAGTGTATTTTTAATCCATTCCTCTTTTATTACACCTTTTAACTTGATAATTCCTAAAATAGGTCTGTGTGACACCAGCTTGAGCATCAAAAGACACACCTTGCTAAGGACCTCAGGCGAGTACATCTCTCTGTTAGTTTTTATTTCATAATAGTATATATATCACCTGTTCTAGAACTGTGTACTTGATACTGACACTTGGTTACACGGACTGGTACTATATGGATCCCGTCATGAGATGTTATCCCTTACCGTGTTCAGTGGGTACTCATTCACATGTATTTTATCGTGTGCATCGGGTATTAATTTTTATGTGCTTCATGTGCATCCACTATTTTATATGCTAGTATGACTATATCGTATTCATGTACATAACTTGTCATGATTGGATCCATGAGTATTGGTTGGGGAGGGGGAGTAGAAGTTGGTTATGTGATCAAGCCCTATTTATCTTATGTGTATGTCGATTATACACCTCACGTATAATCGAGTTATCTTTATACCTCATGTGCAACCTAAATCGATCACATAACAAACTTGTGCTCTAAACCACATAACTAGTATTCATGTTCTTCTACTTGTCGTTTATTTCCATATTTCCAGTATTTACTTTCCAGATCTTTATTATGATATTTGCCTGTTCTCGCATGTATTTCCATTCTTAATACTTGTGCATCTTGTATCCTTTTTTATTACTCGTTATATATGTTCGATTATGTATTTGAAACTACTTTCAGAGGTATGTACTTTGCTCCAATCCTGACTGGATATATTTTTCAGATGAATGGCTAGAGGAGCTGTGTTCCACTTAATACGGCCCACAGGATGGTGAGACACTAGAGGATACTCCCCTGGAGCAGAAGGAGATAGTACCAGTGATCGAGGAGGCCTAGTTATTTAGTTTTGGACTTGGCATGTATATATTTTATTTCAGACTTGTGGTTGTATTGTGATCCTCTTTCTTTCGTTATTTCCTTTCGTGCTCTATCTTCCCTAGTTTGCATTATGATTGAGTATAGTTATATTATCATATTCCATATTATTCTCCGTTTGGAGTTGAGATGATTGACAGGTACCATATATATATTGTTTGAGATGTTTAGATAGTAGAGTTGACCCAGACAGCGTTCTACCGCCGATGCTGCAGTGTAGGCTGGACATACCCACGTACTCGTGCCAGAATATCCGTGTGTGGGTCGTGACACATTTTTAGTGGTGGCTCATACATGTCCTTTTTGTCCTCGAGGTCGCAACTAGTGCGATGTCATAGTAGTGCTCACCTAGAGTATTGCTATGAGCTTGCCTAAGGATATAGGATATAGGTTGAGAGTATACTCAATCACAACTAGGAAACATTTCCAAATATCAGTTTTACTATCCTTATCTATTGGAATACTTGCTTTACTTGGAAATATTATTGTCCTTCTTTGATGATATTGTATCTTGTACAGTATTGACATCTTTGTTTCAATCTATCTTCAAGATGCCTCTGAAGATCAGATTATTTTGCTCGGGAGCAGCGGCAGCTTCCTCAGCTACTACCCGGCCTACTGCGGAGAGGGCAGCAGCTACTACGGTTTTTTCTCCAATTAAGAGGGTCACATCTCCGGTTCAGGTGGGGGTCTCAGCAGCCGCCTTTGGGGGTGCTCCTTACCCAGTTCGGAGGGCGGTCTCAGCTGTTTCTGAGAAACTTTTACCCCCCCTCCCCCGCCATCGCAGATAATGCTACAAAGTTGTTCGCACTATTCTAGCAGATGATGGAGGCCCAGAGTGTCCAAGCCGAGGCACAACACAGGCAAACTGACATGATGAGATAGGGCATTAAAAATGCCTACCAGGTGGTCATTACCACTGCAACACCCGATTTTTTTTCAAATTTTTTAAAAAATAAATTTTTGGATTTTTCGATAATTTTTTTATTTAATGATTAAAAATGACCTTCAGAGATTAATATTTTTATGTATTAAATTAAGTATTAAAATATTATAAAAATTATATTTTTTTGTGTATATTTAATTATTGGATGTTGTGTAATTTTTCTGAAATTTATTGGGCTCAAAAACTATTTTTAAATTAGCTAAAACCCATGATTTATTTAAACCAGACCTAAACCGGATTAAACCGGATTGAACCAAGCAGAACCGGACCTAATTGAACCGGACCGAACCCAACCCAAGCTGAACCGGACCCTAACCTAATGGGTCGGGTCCTACCCAACCCGACCTGACCCTACCCGATCCGATCCAAACCCTATCCCCCACGATCCCCGTTCTCCCGCCTCTGCCGGCCCACGACCCGCCCCCGCAGGCACAGCCCCCCGCCTCCGCCGCTCCACGACCCCCACGACCCCCGCTCGGCCTCCTCTTCCCCTCTATTTAACCCCGCCACCGCCTCCGCCATCACAGCCACCCCTCTCCACCACTCCGGCCACCCCGACCCTCGCCGTGACCAGAGAACCCCGGCGACATCTCTGCCCGAGCATCCTCCGGCCAACCCGCATCATCCCCACCGACGAGCTCCTCCGGCCGCCATCATTCTCCGCTGACTCAAGCTCCGCCACCGCCGCTTCTCTCATCCGCCAACCGAGCAACAGCCACCGCCACCTCCGCCTCCGTGAGCCCGAGCACCCGTTGACGACGTCGTCGCCGACCCTAGCAGCCACAACTTCGCCGTCAGCGAGCACAACAGTCGCAGCAGCACAACCGAGCTCCGCCGTAGCCGCGTCGCGCCTCCCCGCGTATACGCGAAGCATGGTAATTTTTGGTATCCTGTTCCAGTAAGTGTTTCTCTCTCCTTCTGCCTCGTTTTCTGAATCGTCTGCTGTGACGTGTTCCCTGCGTGACCCTCTCGAAATCCATACAAATAGTTCGGGGTATCGCGTCCTGTGTCGGTCGTAAACTGCGACATAAAATCAGGAAAATATCCCCATTTTCTGAAAATTTAGAATTTGTCCCAAACTCACAAGTTCACGACCGTTTTGCGTGTAAAATGTTAATTAATTCTAAGATTCACTTGAACAGTAATTTAGACCATATAACCAAGTTTTAAAACCATATTTTTAGTTTATTTTATTGAGCTGTAATTTACATGTTATTCGACGGTAAAATTGACCCAAAACTTGGTATTTAAAATCCTGATTTTCCCGGAACTAGGTGCGCCCCGCTAAACGAGGCCACTTAGTCGTGTACGAATTTTATCGAAAGGTTCGCACCGTCAATAAGGACGTGTGGAATTTTGCGAAAGTTGATTTGGATATGCGTGCACACCGGAATCAACGCGTATCCATCGGCAACACCCCGTATCGGCCCTATTCTGAAACTCATTGTAACTTCATGTACGCTCGTCGTTGCAAAATAAAACTTGCGCCATCGGACTCATAGCGATACTTTGGTCCTATAAGCCAAGTTTGGTTCGATTCTGAGAACGTTGACAAAATCCTGTATCGTGGGCCCCACGGCTCCACTTTATGGACGATTTTGTGATCGGCTCATCGGAATCCAGTTCTGGACATTTCGTTGGGTTCGTATCGTCGTTCTGGACTTATAGTCACTAAGTTTGATGAATTTGGAGAACTTTGTCTCTGACACATTTTCGGTGCGAAATGGGCCACAGGTGGACCCCGCTTTGACCAGAAACTGTCAATTTTACCCCTGTGTCCAAATTGGACTTATGGATAGGCAATTATAGCTATTTGATATCTTCTGAACATGATGGTAATGTTGGTTTCAGCATCCGGAGGTGTCCTGGAGATTTCGCTGATACCGGAGCAATCGTTGGAGTTCAAACCCCAAGCAAGTGTACCTTGCCATACTTGCAGCATTTGTATTATATTATTTCCTTGAATTATTTATATGATGTATCTGTTCAACCTAGGACCGTGTGACATTGCTTAGCGTTCGAATAATATTCGGGTGCCAACGTCGCACGCGGAGTTGTGTAACGTCACTAGAGATTGATATCGCGACCCTATATATCTTCGTGCTTGCATTATCAAGTATGTTATATCATAGGATACTTGACACTATTCATGAGACAGAATCTTTCCTGAGTATTTATGGTGATTCTGTATAGGCTTACAGGATTCATAATATAGGTCTTGCATATACATAGATATTATTATGACTCGTTGTGCTAGCTAGAGGTCATGATCTTGCGTGTTATGGACATGAGACGTCGTGGACATGAGACGTGAGATTACATTGGGTGGGAAGAGACTTACCATACTAAAGGCTGATTATATTATATATATATATATATATATATATATATAGTTATCTGGAGGTGCCTTAGACTCTGACACAGAGATTTGGCACATGTACTGGCCCTTCGAGAAAATGCTGCTATGGGTTTCCCCGACACAGAGCCTATAGTAGTCTCAGCCTGAGTATGATTAATACACTCACTTGCATATCACATAGCTGGTTACATATATTGCTATATTGATACATTTTATATACTGTATTTACTTTTGGCATGTTGTTTCTTGTACCTTGTTACGTCCCTCTGAGGACCTGGTCCCTTGCAAGTTTTGCAGCATAGATCATTGTGGAGCCTGCCTGGAGTTGCGGATGTGTGTTGCTTAGTCTTGCAGGAATTGGTGCCAGGTACTTATATCATTTCTTCCGGTGTCATGGTTATTAATCATATTATTTATTCATTTTCTGATATAGCCTAGTTTTATAGACTCATATTCCTTTCACGAGTCTATTCGAGCTTATGTGTTACTGGCGGCCGACATTAGCACATATAGCTCATTCTTGTATATTTCGTTCATTCTGGATTGAGGCATAGATATTTATATTTACTTGATTATATAGATAGTGACCATTCTAATACAGCTTATACGTATTCGAATCAGACCAGAGTCTGGTCGAATGTGTAGCTGGCATGTTACGTATTCCTAGTCCTACGTATTTTGGGACTGGGGCGTGACATATTTTTGTAGTGGCCCATGCAGGTCCGGATTAAATTGTTTCAGTTACTTTTCGGTACTGAGCGAGCCTGTAATCAAAGTTAGCAGTATTAGCATCTCGATCCACAACTGACTTGAAAATTCTTTAGCATTTGATTATCGCCCTTGAACTTCATAAATTATACTCTTTTAATCCCTTCGACATCCTTATTATTGTTTATCATCTCTTCCTCTTTCGGAGAGATGAATGTTCGTGCACGGTGTTTCCTCCAGAAGCAGATCCTTGTCAAGGCAGAAGAAGATATGCTGGATATAATTTTTTGAGAAAACGGTTACCCTTAGTAGGATAGTAGATAGGTTATTCATATATGCTAGAGTTAGTGTAGAGTTTAGCATGAGAATTAAATATAGTATCAAAGGCCTAGAACTAATAAAACCTTACCCTTCCTTAAAGATAGCAAGTAATTTGAAAGTATTGGAAGAGAGGATAGAGGGTTTGATTCTAATGCACCGGAATACTTTAGGAAATACATAGCTAGATGCTAGGGATCATATGTGGCTCATGATGGTCATACAAGGAATTGCATTATGACCTTAAGAAAATGGAACCTTAAGTAGCATGCCATAGTGGTTAAATCCTTAGTTGTCTTGTGACTTTTAGTATCAAAATTAGATCTTATGACCCAGCTGTTACACCCCTACTATTTATGTCAAAGAAGAATGGGACGGTACGTCGGTGTATTAACTACAGGGCACTGAATGTTGTAACCCTCAAGAACCGATATCCCTTGCCACGCATTGACGATCTATTCGATCAATTGAGTGGTGCGAGTGTATTCTCAAAAATAGATCTTGGATTCGGATTTCACCAGATTAGAGTGCGTAGAGAGAATATACAGAAAATAGCCTTCAGGACCAAGTATGGACACTATGAGTTCTTAGTTATGTCGTTTGGGTTAACCAACGCGCCAGTTGTGTTCATGAGTTTGACGAACGGAATTTTTATCAGTACCTGGACAAGTTCGTAGTTGTGTATTAATGACATCTTGATATATTCCAAGAGCCACGCAGAGCACGAGCAACACTCTTTCAGCAGGCCTAGCAACAGAAGAGGGCACCACCGCAAGGGCGTGGACAGGCTTTTGCGATGACAGTGGAGGACGCACAGACTCGAGGAGTAGTGAATGCGAGTAAGAATTATGTTTTAGCATAGCAATCTATTCCTAGAAATGCTCTAGCACGTGCCTGTTGGTTCCATTCCCTAGCCGAAGCCTAGTGTTATGTTAGCCTGAACTTGTTAGTCTAGATTAGTATCTGTTACCCAAGTTTTCATAAGCTGTAGATTTTCTTGCTCTATCCAGATTTTTTTTACTTATCTCTCATTGCCTAGGGAAATGTCTTATTTCCTTCCCTACATTTTCTGCTTGAACAAAATCTTTCTCTCGATCTTCTTGTTCATGATTCTTAATCCCTTGTGTCATGCTACACACATGTTGTGCAACCGCGTCATCTTTTTTGACCGGTTATGTTTTATTTTTCTTAATTGCGAGGACGCAATTCTTTTAAGGTGGGTAGATTGTAACACCCGGGGTTTTTTCAAATTTTTAAAAAAGTAAATTTCTAGATCTTTCGGTGATTTTTTATTTAATTATTAAAAATGCCCTTCAGGGATTAATATTTTTATGTATTAAATTAAGTATTAAAATATTACCAAAATTATATTTTTTGGTGTATATTTAATTATTGGATGTTGTGTAATTTTTTGGAATTTATTTGGCTCAAAAACTATTTTTAAATTAGCTAAAACCCCTTATTTAATTAAACCAGACCTAAACCGGATTAAACTGGATTGAACCAAGCAGAACCGGACCTAATTGAACCGGACCGAACCCAACCCAAGCTGAACCGGACCCTAACCTAATGGGTCGGGTCCTACCAAACCCGACCCGACCCGACCCTACCCGACCTGATCCAAACCCTCTCCCCCACGATCCCCGTTCTCCCGCCTCCGCCGGTCCACGACCCGCTCCACCGGCCATGACCTTCCCCCGCAGGCACAACCCCCCGCCTCCGCCGCTCCACGACCCTCGCTCGGCCTCCTCTTCCCCTCTATTTAACCCCACCACCGCCTCCGCATTCACAGCCACCCCTCTCCACTATTCCGGCCACCCCGACCCTCATCGTGACCAGAGAACCCCGGCGACGTCTCTGCCCGAGCATCCTCCGGCCAACCCCCATCATCCCCACCAACGAGCTCCTTCGACCGCCATCATTCTCCGCTGACCCGAGCTCCACCATCGCCGCTTCTCCCATCCGCCAACCGAGCAGCAGCCACCGCCACCTCTGCCTCCGCGAGCCCGGGCACCCGTCGACGACGTCGCCGCCGACCCCAGCAGCCACAGCTCTGCCGTCAGCGAGCACAGCAATCGCAAGCAGCACCACCGAGCTCCGCCGTAGCCGCATCGTGCCTCCCCACGTATACGCGAAGCATGGTGATTTTCGGCGTCATATTCTAGTGAGTGTTTCTCTCTCCTCGCTGCCTCATTTTTTGAACCGTCTGCTATGACGCTTTTCCTGCGTGACCCTCTCGAAACTCGTACAAATAGTTCGGGGTATCGCGTCCTGTGTCGGTCGTAAACTGCGACGCAAAATCAGGATAATATTCCCATTTTCTAAAAATTCAGAATTTGTCCCGAACTCACAAGTTCACGACCGTTTTGCGTGCAACCTGTTAATTAATTCTAAGATTCACTTGAACAGTAATTTAGACCATATAACCAAGTTTTAAAACCCTATTTTTAGTTTATTTTATTGAGCTGTAATTTATATGTTATTCGAGGGTAAATTATAACGCGTATCCGTCGACAATACCCCGTATCAGCCTTGTTCTGAAACTCGTTGTAACTTCGTGTACGCTCGTTATTTCGAAATAAAACTTGCACCATCTGACTCATAGCGATACTCTGGTCCTATGACCCAAGTTTGGTTCGATTCTGAAAATGTTGACAAAATCTCGTA